>JAPFSC010000239.1:0-184066 GCA_030777805.1 Fusarium sp. MBC 364 | reverse complement strand
CTCTGCATCCTCACTGTCGCGTAACACCAGCTTCAAACAGCTTCACCCTGTGTGGGACCTGCCCTGCAGCTTCCCAAAGCTAGGCCACCATTCCAAGGCGATCACCATGCCGGTGCCAGGGCTGACAGCTATCGCAGGTTCATCGTCCAACCTCATCTCCGCTAGTCATACATCTTCCCTCTCCGGCAGTATACCATAGCTCAGGTTCTCTGGCTTTGTTGGAACTGACTTGTCGCTCTCAGTAGACCAAGCTTATTGGTGCCAGCCAAGATCCAAGATGGACGGTTTGTGAAGTCCTATTCTTTGGCTCACGAGTTGCTCTAAGCTAACACGCGAGGATGATATACAGTCACCGGCCTCTGAATAGCCCAACTCATGCCACGCCACAACTTTGTGAAACCAGACATATTATAATCGTCCTGTTGAACTGCCGCTGGGGATGTTTTGCTCTGTCTTACTGACTCTTAGCCAGTTTACCTAGCCAGATTTCGCGAGTTCACAAAGTCGTCTGGAGCAGACACAGACGCCAACATGCGGAGCACAGCTAACAAGGTGCCTACTGAAATATGTAGAGCATATGGCCGAGGTAGGTTTTTGCCTCTGGGCTTTTTCGTTCAGGAGATACAGATATCGCGTTATACTCTGCAGTGGCGTCTATCGGAGTCTCGGCTCGTGTGTGGTTATTGGCGTGGTTTGGGAGCGTCGCAGAATGAGCGGTCCTGGTGAGTTGCTGATGTATACTGCAGAAAGCCTCTGTTAACAGCAGACTGGACAGGGGACAAGAAAGCGGCAGCGAAGCGCGATAGCGATTGTTTTTCGAGTCCTGGTGCATCTCTGGAGAGTCCTTGGTGAGCGCCCAGAGTGTCTAGTTATCGGCACAGCTTCTACGCGGTAAGTGCCAATGAAACCTGGTGAAGGGTTAACTATTACGATCTGATATCTTCATGGGACTTTAGAGAGCTTCTCGTTACCTGCGTCTCTAAACTGAACCGAATCCTGTTATCGCTGTTACTGTCGCTGTCGTTTGCGGTAAGTGTCGTTGAGCCGCGGTGAAGATGAGTTACTGACAAACTTCAACTCTAGAAATCGACACCTGAAAAACATCGCAACGCTTTACTCTCTGGTAACAAGGACTACACGCATGGCATAATGAACAAAAACTAACGTTTACGCTAGTAAAATTTTCATCGCGCGTGTGACCAACGCCATCACGACTAACGACGCCTATCGGGAATGATCGCGAGACCGGCCGCTGACCGCGGACAACAGAGCAGTTGGACAGCGAAATGTGGACGACATGGCAGGCCGAGGCGAACACGGGCTGAACACCCAACAGCGATAAGCAATGACATTGAGCCCCCTGGACACCGCGAGTTCACAAAGATGAACACCGTGAGTTCACAAAGTCATAGGGACTGGAAGACAAGGAAGACAACTGGTGGACTGATATTGGACCTTTACAGCTTACCGGCGACGACAACAGTGTTTGGTTGCAGTAGATGTCTAATACTGGACACTCACTGGAAATAGAATTGATAGACAATGACGAATACTATTTCACAAAGCACTACCTGCTATGCAACCCAAGGGTGATAGCTCCAGCAGCTTACCCAGTGATAAGAACCGTTTTCACAAACCACAAGTCTGATCAGAACAGCATAGTGACTAATACCAGATAGCTTACCAGCAACTACAAGCCTTTTCACAATCCGCCATATGTAGAGCAACTGCCAGATGACAAGCTTCACCGTATGACTAGCGATAACAAGATGGCGGTTGAAAGTTCAAGATTCGTGACAGCAAGGAGAATTCCGATCGGTATCTGCAGTACGATGGTGAACAGCCGGGCAAGAATGGCCCCCCATATCGACATACCAGACGGACATACGCTCACAGAGATACGGACCAGTGAGCAATGATGGCGAGGTACCACCAGTGAAGGAATTCATGATATGCAGACATGAGTCAATTGTAAATCGTCAAAGTCACCATCTCGTGATCTTCTCTTCCATGACGGTCGTGTTCCGTTCATGATATCTTTACGCCAGAGGTACATGTGCACCAGTGTGTCATAAAGGCGACCGCATACCTCGTCACTTGGCCACGAGGGAATACTGTACTCGTGGCACGCCGATGGAAGTCGGGAAGTAATTTGTGCAAAATGTTGTAACGGCTCCCCGAGTTATTGTAATCAAGGTTGCCGTGAATCGGGAAATAACCCGCAACCTAAATGGTTTTGAAGTACAGGAATGGCGCATCGATGACGCTGCCTTGCGTAGTTGATCAATGTGAAGAAGGGACTGACGGTGGGATCTTCAAGATATGTCACAAAGTTCCAGTCAATCCCCAGTCCATCGTGGGTAAGGGGTTAGAACCAAGACCCGGCGATTAGGGTGACGGTGAGGGTGACGGTGCTTGGTGATATCATTACCGGCCAGTTGAACAGTCCGAGGACTTTGAACAGCAAATTTGGGATCCAGAAAGACACAAACCAGATCAGGAAGAACTTGTATCGCGTCATCTCCCATACGTTTGGAGTATCTTCTCTGACGCTGATGTCCTTGTACAAAGCCTTGGTAAGGGCGATGTTTGCCAATGGTTTCGGCCATAGCATCGAGGATGGGCATGTAGGGACTCGAAGAGCCAAACCGGCACAGTTGCACTCGCGGAACTGCGTTAAGAGTAGGGTGATAATCTGCCAGGGAATGCTATTCGACAGAACCTTTTCCGTAGAATGTGTCGAGTTTGAGTACTTGAATAAGAGACACAACGTTGTGTCTACAGCAGAACCATCAAAAGAGACATTTGTCATGATCACGCATAGAGAACGTACTGCTTCTGTCTTGAGGGTTCATAATTGAAGGAAGATTCATTCCCAAGAGAATATTCGAAACTTCTTCGTTGAAGGGCACTTCGCCAGCAACGCACCCAAGTGTATGGGCAACAGCTACGCCATATATGTTAACAGGCTAATAGCTGGCACCGAAGGGAGAAGAACCGTTCAATTGGAGTCTCTGAAAGCCCTGAATGTCATTACAACTAGTGTCGGATTATCTGTATTCTTGACGACAACGCGTACTTCAGGGTAAATGAAACCATTGCGATAAGATCCCTCTGGGCTTGGAGTTGCGATATTTGTCGTAGGCTAGCTCTTTGTTTTGTTGCTCGCCATTTTTGTTTTGGGAACAGCTTCGGGCTGGTTGCAAGACGTGGTCCGGGAAATTCTGGTCATGTTAATGCTCCTCAAGGAGAGCTGATAACCTGCTCACAAGACCTTCTTTCGTTTCTTACCCGTGAGGGTCATGAGAGATCTCGCTCATAAAGATGGCGTCTGGTTAGTGGGCAGGGGATATAGAAGCTGTTGCGGATGAAATCGGGTTGAAGTCCACTGTGCGCTTGTTGGATTATCACGGTCTCAAGAGGCTTTTCACATGAGAAAAGAGGAAGAAGTGTCAAATGATTGTAGTAACAACCCGTAGTAGATTAATGTTTATTCGGCATTGAAATATGAAAATGATGAACAAGAAAGCCCAACACAGCATCCTGAATACTGCAGGAGTGCTGTGTATATGTTCTGTATGCCGTATGCTTAAGGCAAATGATACGCCGAGGTACTCCAATTCGTTCTCTGGGATCGAGTCGAAAAGGGCATCTCCTTACCAACAATTGGCTAGACCTTGAGGAGTTTCCCTGGTCGCTCCAGTCTAAAAGTTCTTCAAATGCGAGTGTCTACCCTCGCCATAGATCTTAATGCAACCGACATCTCGACCCCTAGTTCTGGCCTCAATCTCATTCCGACCTCGTCGGAAGTGCCCTTCCTATCCAAGTTTGGGAGATGCCAGCGTATAACCGGTGCTGAACAAATCCCCTTCCGTCAGAGCCCCTCATGACCCTCCGGCGAGTCATATCACAAGTCCAGTCGCCATTAAACCGGGCCTTCAAACCCAATTCTCCAAATCGATCTCGATGTGGCGCAGGAAGATAATGTGATTTATCGGGTCGTGGTGATAGGATGCTGATGCTCCAAAAGGCCTAGCCATAAAGTCATATCGAGGCCGTTGCCAGGTCGTGATTAAGAGTATTTCGAGGTCACAGAAGTTCCAATAAGTCGGTCCGTCGTGAATGTCCAGAAGTCGATGTCGCTAATAATGTCTATCGAGAAATCGGAGTCCTAAATGCAAATGCGCCGTCGATGAATGCGTTTATGTCGAATCGTATGCCAAATCTCCATTTCCATCGTTGTCGTCCTCGTAATGTAATCCAGTCGCTGTTCGTCGCGAGTCTAAACGTCGTATCGGAATGAAGCCCGTTTCCTGAGGCTGTCGAATGTAAAACCTCAAAGAATTCCCATCTGTCGCCAAGGATCGTTCTCCCTTCCACGTCGCCTATTTCTTCTCTCTGCTGCGCGCCTGGCATCGCCAGTACAATCAACACAGCCCCATACAGCGAAAACCAATCTCCAGCCACTGCATCATCGTCATTAGTAAATGACCCTCTCCATGAGGGGAACTTGTGGTGAGGGGCAAACTTACACCACTGCAATCAATGCCCAAAGTGCAGCCATAAGCCACAATTCTTGCCTCCTCTGGGTTGGGTTCTTGTCGGAGTTGAGGTTG
Organism: Fusarium sp. MBC 364; assembly: GCA_030777805.1. Classification (NCBI taxonomy): domain Eukaryota; kingdom Fungi; phylum Ascomycota; class Sordariomycetes; order Hypocreales; family Nectriaceae; genus Fusarium; species Fusarium sp. MBC 364. Next base: position 179,450 of record JAPFSC010000239.1, on the reverse strand, counting down.
ATGTTTGACACCCACATCATAATGATGCCGCCCACACACAACGCCAGCGCGAATAAGTCGTGCAGGACTTTTCGCGATGTGACCAATCTGGGTACTGTAAACGAGGTATCTGTCACCGCCAGAATCTCCCAACTGTCATTAAGCATTGCGATTGCGCACTATCGCGCGTCAGCCTTGTGCGACCAAACTCATCAAGAGAACAAACTTACCCCTACAGCACCCGCGATAATGACCTGGCTCTTGGACGACCATTCTTTGCAGACATACGCGAGCAGCAGAATAGCCGCGAGGCTGGTGATCCAAGCGAGTAACCTCACTCCAGCCTGCGCCAGCGCATAAGGCCTCGAAGGCCGCGCCTGATAGTGATACCGCCGCCTAGAAGGCATGGCTAGGTATCGGTGGAGAAACAATCTCAGAGATGAAGCATGAAGAAAAAGAAACAAGCAAACAAACAACAGCAAGAAGATGGGGTTTGAAGAAGGGTGAGGTTGAACAAGAGAAGGTAGGAAAAGAAGTGGAGGGAATGGAGATTCGGGGACTCAAGGGTGTGTGCAGCCAATGAAATAAGGGCAGGCTAGCTCTGGTGGGTGTAGTGCAAGGGAGCTAGGGGTTGATCAAGCCGCTGGGGAGAAGCAAAGTTGGTGGATCAGTTCGAGACTTGACTCGCTCTAGAATTTGCATTCCAATATGGTTAGATCTGGAATGGAAAGAAGAGTCTCTAATCGACGTCAAAGCCAAGGGGAATAATGGAATAATTCAGGAGTTATCCCATAACAAATAGTTTCAGTTAAAACAGGGTCAAGGTGCGGTGGGAGTCTGATCCCCTTGCTAACCGTTGCTGTGGCACAGCAAACAACCATGATTTGATGTCAAGAGTAGAATCGACAGAATGATTTAGTCACTTTAGTGAGACACTAACACTGTCGACTTCTGTCACCTGAATCTGGAAAATGTAACATCTCTGGTCCACCAAATGCAGAGAGTGACATGACCCCTGCTCCAACCTCTTTCAAGATAAGCTGCAGCAAACATCGTCATTATTGTTTTATCGTATCCTATCTAGAACGAATATTCCTCCACATGAAGATATATCCCCTGCGCACCAGTTCCTTTATGAACCGCACGCTCATCACTCAAACGACTAACGCAATTCCTCGTCCGCGCCACAATTTCCCGTCCACCACAGACAACAACCCCTGTCTCCCCCCAAGCTTGCTCTACTGGCTCGCGGATCATGGCCTTAATGTCTGGGCGGCACGTGTATTCTCTAATGAGCCCGGGCACCGAAACGGCTTTTTCCACGCGACATGGTGAATCGCTCGGACATCCTTTTTCGTCTGTGCCACTGTTGCAGCAACATCCTGTAGATCCCTTTGTGGGTTGGATATCGTCGGAATCACTCGGCCTCGATGATTCTGACTCGGGGCGTGAAACGAAAATTGGACCTTCTGTTTTGGTGTCCGTCCCTGTTACTGCGACGTGAATGCTGATGTCAATTCCCTTGGCGCGTACCATGCGGCCTGCTTCTTCCGCTCTTTCAACGTAGTATTTGATCTCTTGTGCTGTTCTTGCAGTGAGAACAACGTCAACTCTTCTTGTGCAATTCGACTTTTGCGCAGCTGCAATACTCTCGAGGATGGGGATAACAAAACTCGCTCCAGTTGATGCTCCAATTAAGACCAATGTCTCGTAGATATTCCACTGTGGGGGAACGCCATAGGGTCCCGAGACGAAACCTGTGAGCTCAGAATTCGAGTTCTTTGTCGCATGTTCGTGAATTCGTTTGGAGAATCCACTATGGGCGCGGACGACAAGCTGGATACTGTTGCAGCAACATGTTCCCTCAAGTTTGTGCGCGCATGCAATCGTATACGGATGCGCTTCGAGTGGACCTAGACGTGGGATCCAGAGATAGATATGTTCTCCAGCCTTCCATTTGAAGTGTACATCCTTGATAGTGATGACAGTGGTCGCAGGTCCAACGACACGAGCAGCTACTCGGTGTCCAAGATGCTCCATACCCTGACAGGCTGTTCCTTGAGGTCGTAGACGCACATTCTGCCATAAGAGAAGTATCCATCTCATAGCACGATCAAAGACAAGGAACGAGATACTCATCCATAGAAGCCATCGAGCATTCGCAGGAATATGTCTGTAGAGTAACCACAGCATGACAATACTGGTGAGAACATGCTGGGCCACCCACACCTCATACGAAAGTCTCCGAATGGGCACAATACCAGTTATGACGTTCCAAAGCAGAATAGCCCAAGCTGCGAGTCCATACTTGACCAAAGGCATGATTTCGAGGGCATAGTCGAGAAACTCGGCGCGCACCCACATGGTCCAGAAATGGAATCCGTGAACCGTCGCAGTAACAAACATCGTGCGCGCAACCCATCGATGTAACCAGTTGAGCCTCTCATGGCTAGATCCTGTCAAGAATCCGATAACGTTGACCTTTGTCGATAGGAGATAAACCAGCGGAAACTGCATCAGAGTTACCCATGCGTTGCGATATCCGATACGTTCCCAGTAGTACACATCGTTCTTTGACACCTGCCAGCTCATCATGTAGACGATAACGACCCAGTAGCATGCTAGAACTATTATACGGCCAAGGGGGAGTGGTGTGGCCCACCGAAGGCCTTTGATGGGGATGTAATATTGTGGGTGGCCCGTTTCTCGAATGATGGCGGTTGCTGTTGCCCATGCTTGGGAGAAGGGCCCTCGTGGTCGGGTTGGATGGTCTATTGAAGGATCGCGACATGCTTTTAATCTTTGCTATGTTAGTATATACATCGAAAGGATTTCGTCCTGGTTACCTTTGTTGAGCTTCAAGATGGTTAATACCGCGGATAGTGAGGAGTGCACCGACGACACCAGCGATAGTGTACCAATAGCCTCGAGCGAAGGCATAGTTGACTTCCATCCGCAGACTGGTGTCATGATGCATGTGTCCCATATCCATGATGGGCTATAGTACGCCGATGGCGTTGAGATTATGGATTTGAGTCAAGATGAAAGGATCGCGACGGCCAGCGTCGTGATGTCGCTGTATAGCGTCGAGATATCGAGATCTCAATAGGTGGATCTTGTCTGTGTCTTCAACAGATCATGCTGTTCTGACTGAGCCTGATTTTGCAGTCAGCTGTCGTCAGCGGAATTGTATGATTAAGGCAGAGTCGGCGAATGGTCGAGGTAAGAGGGTGAGAGTGATTGAGCAAGTTGATGAGAGGAGGATGGCTTGGCTCACTTGATGATCGAAAATGCCAAGATACGACAGGTATACAACAAAACACTTGAAAGAAGGAAGGGTATCTGATGTAGGATGATGAGATGTCAGGTTGAGAATTGAAGTTAGACCCCGCGGTAGTCAAGTGAGAAGGCACAGGATACTGTACATAAGCCACCCATACCAGGAATAGCAACTGATTCCTCGAGACGGACCTAAGTCGATGATCTGGAATTAGTCTAGCTCTGAAAGACCAATTAACCATGCCTCATTTACATCTCAGCCATAACCTATGCCTACGCTGTCTTTCCCGTAAACTCATGAGGGACCACCCTCGGACAACTAATAGATACCTTCCGTCCCATCCGTCTCATGCCATGCCGCATACCCGAACCAGCTCAAAATGATCTAACAAATACCTCTATGAGCTCGTTTAGAAAATGGAAGTCACGAAAAAACTCGCTCACTTACAAGAGGGAAACTTGCTCAAACAACCGCAAGGCCCGTGCACGATCGCCGCTGATTGGACCCTCCGCATGTTCAAGGGGGGACCCTTGTTTTCTGGTTCTAGACTTTCGGGGTAAGTTTAGACTCAAACGTGCTCGCCGCCACTAACATGGCATTTGGTGATGGAGACTCAAGCTGGTGAAGCTGCACCTGAGGTTCAATATGCTATCCAACGGCTTTGGAAGCCATGGATATTTGACTGCTGGGTGTATTCTGTGAGTGAATTGCATGGAAAGGCTTAAGCTAGTGGAGTGGAATGGCTTGCATTGACTTGGGGTCTGTCATGGGAACACAGAGCCTCAATGACGTAGGTTTCATGATGGACAATTAAGATGTGGTACAAAGATATGATATGTAAATGAAGGATATTTCAAACTTTTCATGTCTCGTTCGTACTATTAGCATCAATCTGCTTAAAATGAAGCATTCACAAAGAGTTTCGTATCGAGGTGCTTGGCTCATGAAACTCTGGTTCGGTGAGGGTACCTTCTTGATAGAGAAACCCGCGCACTCCCAGACTAGAGGCAGGTAGTTCAGCCTCTCCCCCTTCCTTTGCCGAGATCCGTGGCTGGTACAAAAAGTGTCAACCGCCCACCACCTTCAACGTCTAATCTGACACTCTCATACCACACCCCAATTCTCTACTTCTCCTCTCCCATATACCAAATAAACACATCTGAACAATGCGCTCCTCACTCCTCCTCTCAGCAGCCGCCCTCTGCGGTCTGTCCCTGGCCCATTTCGAAGTCAAGTACCCCGACACAATCGGCTTCAAGGACGATGACGAGGACAAGTCTCCTTGCGGTGGCTTCACACCTGATCTCTCCAAGAACAAACTTGTCGACTTCCATGTCGGTGGTGAAGCTATCGCTCTTCGATCTACACATCAACAAGGCAACTGGCTCTTCCGTGTTACCACCGACGAGGAAGCCTCTGGGGGCTGGGAGCAGGTCTTCCCTATTGTTCAGCAGAGTGGTCTTGGCGATTTCTGCCAACCGCAAGTCACAATCCCTGAGAAATATGCTGGCAAGAAGGGCTGGGTGAACGTTGTATCCTCGGCTGTCGACGGTCTTCTTTACCAGGTGAGTTCGCATCTGTGCATATAAACTTTACATCGCTAACGGTCATAGTGCATTGCTGCCAATTTTGTCAAGGGCAAGGCCGACGCGCCAAGCGACTGCAAGAACGCATCTTCTGTTAAGGCCTACTTCACCGACGACGACAAGCTTTCCGCCCTTGTAAGCGGAGGTTCAAAATCTAAAGAGTCCGGCTCAACTGGCACAGCTTCCGATACCGGCTCGGCGGCCTCTGCCACAGAAAGTCAGGATTCGGGTGCGGCGCCATATGCTAACGGTGTTGGCATGATAACCATGTTGTCCATGGCAGTTGTTGGAGGCGCTTTGTTTATTTAGATACGACACTACGAATACACTGATAGAGCTTGGATTGGGTATCTACACTGATGGGCCGGGTACTTTATCCATGCCACGATGCGATGAATCAATAAAATTTGACAATCGAATCGACATTCCCTCACTGCGCCGCCTTACCGCAGATGAATGAGTGTTGCCCTCATTTCCAGACATGCAACGACATGGGATCGCATCCTTCCTCACCAACAGTCAATTAATCAACCACGGAACCAAAGTACCAACACCAACACCAACCAAACCCCATCCGGCCATTGATCCACGCTCAACAACGACTCTTCCCCACAAGATCGTCGCTACATCCCATTGGATACTGAGTAATCTACTGGGGGTCTGTGTCTGGTCTGATGCGCCGGGGCGGAAACAAAAAAGAATTCACCGCTAGCAGAGACCTCTCACTTCTCACTCACTACACCCTTTCACGCAGTTGTCTGCGACATCAATTGATACCCTACCGCACAAATGTGCATCTCAATTATCTGATTGATTAGATACAGTGAGCCAATGGCTACTTATTCATCGTTACTTGTGTTGTTTTCCGCGCGCCACGAATAGAGTTTTTATGTGTGAATCGCCCAGCCCCGAATATTACAGTACAGTACAATCCATTTGTATGTGCCGCGTTTCCGTTTTCCGTTTGTATATCTATCGACGCCATTTCTCTTGAACTATATCTCCTTTGCCTATTGTATACGCACAGTAATATCTATCCACTCATCAACTTATGTACCAACCGATCTACCAAATCTTACCATCAGCTCTTACCACCTACACGAATCTTAGCTAAGAACCTTATTCAGGCCTTCAACCTTGATCTTTGAGCCACGAGCTCTGGCTGTTGGCCAGTATGGCAGCCGTAGACCTCTACCACGCCAGCTTCTCAAAGCAGCTCTTCAATTCGCCAATCTCTGATCAGCCTCTCTATACAACATGGTCCGAGTCATGGCCGAAGCGAGAAATGAGCGTTATGCTCGGCGTCGACATTGCTTCATGCACGATATTGTTACTTTACCTCTGCCGCAAACCGTTGCAGAGGTTACTTCCTCAATGGCTGAAACCGTTTGCTCAAGAAAGCGAGCCATTCCACGCAAAGAGCAGAAAATGGACATTTTGGACGTTGTGTCTTATGCTTATTGCTCTTGCTGGGCTCGGATTGGTTATCAGCTATGCTGTTATACATCCTGATCAGAAGACTGCGTTTATGGGACTTGTGCCATGGATAGTGGCGACCCTTCTCACAGTTATCGATCTTCCTGTTCAAACGCCAAAGTTACTGTTTATGCAGTACCTACTCATGATGGCAACGGCAGTTATCCTTCGGGCGGTTTATTATCTGAGCTTTAAGAACAGCTCGATAAACGCCTTTGAGATTGCGCATCTTACTCTTGAGGCTCTGGCCATCTTGGTCATCGGAAACATGCCCATTCGAAATCCCTTCTGGGGTACCTCAGACATTGGAAGCATCAAAGCCGCTCCATCAAACCAAGTTCGAAGTCCGGAAGATAATCTCACGCTCTTCCAATTCTGGACGATGAAATGGGTAAACCCATTATCCAAAGTCGCCAGTGAGCGCGAGATTGAGGTTAGAGATGTGTGGCAGTTACCCTACGAGTTCCAGCATTGGAGGCTCTACATGGCTTTCAGAACGTTAAAGGGTAAACTTTTGCCATGTCTCGTCGAAGCCAATGGGTTGGATCTCTTTATATCAACCTTCGCAGCTGTCGTGGAACGTGTGGCTGAGGTTTCTAACCTGCGACTTACGAGTAAGCTGTATCAGGCTCTTGATAAGAGTGATCCTGCAGAAGCTGGCTTGTGGTGTCTTGTTATTCTCAGTATTGATACGCTCCGTCAAATCGCGAGGACGTCTTCGGGATGGTACTCTCGTAAAGCCTATGAGAGGAGTCGTGGAGAGACCTTTATCGGACTATTTGGAAAACTTCTCACGAGAGCTGTTCCAGGATCCGAAATGACAGAAAAGGACCCTTCAGCTACTGAAGAGACCAATGGCTCTGCATCGAATGGAAAGTTATCCAAATTCTTCAAGAGCTGTCGCGGCCGCAAGAAGAAGTCCTCACAACCATCTCAAGATCATCAGGCCTCCAACGCAAAAGTCGTCAACCTTATTCGTGGTGATACCTACGAGATATCCCAACGATTCTGGGAATTTGCACGCGTAGTCGCCACTCCGATCAAAGTCATCGTCACGATCTACTACCTCATCGACATAATGGGCTGGCCATCATGTGTCGGCTTCGGATTCATGGTCATTTTCATCACATGCAACTCTTTGCTTGTAAGACAGGTTATTAAGCTTGAGAGACAAAGGACTGCGTATTCTGATCGGAGAGCACAGGCTGTTGCGCATTTTGTAGAGGCTAGTCGCCCGCTTAAGCTCAACGGCTGGACATCTTCGTGGCGTGATAGGATTTTGAGATTCAGAGATGTTGAGATGAGGAAGAGACTTCATATCTCAATTGTCAATGCGGCAATCTCAACTATCAATGTCTTTGGTGGAGCGGTGTATCCTTTTGCGAGTATTTGTCTGTACACACTTATTCTTGGACGAGGACTACCTAACGATGTCATCTGGCCTTCACTTCAGCTCTTTGCGCAGCTCGAGGCTAGTACAAGAGAAGCATTCGATCTTATTTCGGCGGTCTGGAAGTGTACTATCCCTGTTGAGCGTGTCAACAAATACATGTCCGAACCAGACAGAGACGAAGACGCATTCAGCGGCTCACAAGATCGCGACATCGAATTCATAAACGCTTCTTTCTCTCGCCCCGCGACCGACCATCTCGTTCTTCAAGACCTTACGCTCAAATTCTCAACAGGTCTAAACGTTGTACGAGGGAAAGTCGGTTCTGGAAAGTCTAGCCTTTTACTCGCTATTCTCAACGAATTGGAACATCGCAGTGGTGTCTTTTCAAGAGCTGATGAACCGATTGCTTATGCACAGCAACTCCCATGGTTACAGAACAAAACTATCAGAGAAAACATTCTCTTCCATGAACCGTTTGAACCTGAGCGGTATAAGGAAGTTCTTAGTGCTTGTGCCCTGCTACCGGATCTTATGACGTTTCCTTTGGGTGACAAGACGAAGCTTGAAGAAGCAGGCATTGGTCTGTCGGGTGGTCAAAAAGCGCGTGTTGCTCTTGCACGAGCTGTGTACAGCAAGTGTCGAATTCTTCTTTTAGATGATCCTCTTGCGGCTTTGGATCATGATACTGCGAGTTACATCGTTCAGCACTTCCTTCGTGGACCACTTGCCCAAGGCCGAAATATTGTGCTTGTCACACATCGTGATGATCTTGTTCTCAAGCACGCTGATCAAGTCGTCGACATAAAAGATGGATTCGCACATGTTCTTTCACAAGAGCAACTCAAGGAGGAACTCGAACATCCCCATCATGTCAACTCAGCCGCTACAGATGTCCAAGCACACGAAACTTCCCAAGACCATACCTCCGAAGACGTCCCAGGATCAAAAGACGTTCCAGAACAGGTAACAGAGACAGGAGCTATTCCGTTGACAATCTACCAAAAGTATATGAGCGCAGGAGGTTGGCATCTGTGGCTTTCTCTAGCTCTGTTCTATGGTCTTTCTCGATACTGCGATATCGCGCGTGCTCGACTTCTTGAAGCTTGGGGTCATGAGTCTGCGGGTCTTGAGGATATTGTCATCAATGGGTATTGGGGACTTCCTAACCCAAGTCAGCATCCTCGACCGTGGTTGTATGTTCTTGCTGGGTTGTCTATTGCGCAGGTTGTGGCGTATGCTTCTGCTCAGGTCCTCTTGGCGTCTATTAGCATTCGCGCAGCTAAGGTGCTTTTCCGAATTGCCATTGACAGAGTTAGCAAGGCTTCTTTCCGGTACCATGATACCACGCCGACGGGACAGTTGAAGAATCGCCTTATTTCCGACATGGGCATGGTTGACGGTGGCATCCTCGCACCTCTGGAGTCGTTTGTATATAACATGATCGCCCTCGCTCTCAGTCTCTTCGCCATCATGACCCACCAAGTCTTCCTGGTCCTCATCGTCTTCGTGGTCGGAATCCTCTTTTCATACTTCTATAGTATATACGTCCCCGCCTCCCGCTGTCTCCGACGAATGGAAATGCGCTACCTAACTCCCATCATCGCCAACATCGGAGTCATGCAAGACGGTCTAGTAACCATTCGTGCTCTCAAAGTCGAGGAACGCTTCCAGGATAAGCACTTAGAAGCTGTCGATGACTTTCAGAAGCATGACCACTTCTTCTGGAGTATGACTTTCTGGCTTGACTTTCGACTTGGTATGTCTTCTGCTATCATGCGAAGCATTCTTGTTCTGTCAATGGTGTATATGGGTACGCCTGCTAGTGCGGTCGGTTTTGTTCTCACGCAGACGAATATTGCTATGGTTGCTGTTCAGCAGCTTTGTGAGAAGTTTGCTGCTCTTCAACTAGATGCTGTGTCTCTTGAGCGAGTTGACGCACTGAATCGTGTTCCTGAAGAGCCAAGTGGTGATATTGAGCCTCCACAGGACTGGCCTCGCCCTTGTGACAGCGTGCGGTTCGATTCGATGTCCTTCAGATACGCCGACGATCTCCCTTCTGTACTGGATGACGTCTCCTTCGAAATTCCCGGAGGTTCAACATGCGCTGTCCTTGGTCGAACAGGATCTGGCAAGTCAACCATCGCGAACGCCCTCCTGGCCACCCAAGCACCATCCTCTGGTGCGGTAACAATAGGAAGCATCAATCTCGCCCAAGTAGACCGCACAGCGCTCCGTCACCGCGTCACATTCATTCAACAAGACCCCATCCTCTTCCCCGGCACCCTCCGCGACAACATCGACCCAGAAACAAAGTTCTCTGACCAAGAATGCACAAACGCCATCCACCGCGTTCTCGGCACCGACTGGACTCTCGACTCTCGCATCGACGCAGGCGGCAAGAACCTAAGCCAAGGCCAACGTCAGCTCGTAGGCATCTGTCGCGCAGTTCTGCGACGAAGTGGTCTTGTTATCCTTGACGAAGCGACAGCATCGATTGATAGAGGGACCGCAGCGACTGTGCAGAGGATTTTGAGACAGGAGTTGAGGGAGAGTACGGTTATTACTATCGCGCATAGGTTGGAGGCTGTGCAGGATGCGACGTGGTGTTTAAGGTTGGATAGGGGAAGGGTTGTTGAGTGTGGTCCTGCGGAGAATTTGGGGAGGGAGTAGATAGATAGTTATATAGATAGAGATTGGAAAGAAAAGGGAAAATATATAAGGATTTGGTTAAAAAGTATGTTAGGTAGTCTGATATCAATAGCGAGATTGAAGATTACTCGAGGGTCAGGCTGCCCAGGTGAAGTTGAATCACATCCCCCCTACTGTGTGACAGCTTTCAACTATGCAGCCAGGCGATACCGATTCATATCTGTTACGGCACTTGTCATCCTTCTTAGTGCTACCTTGAAGGTATCACAAGGGGATGGTATCCTGCACTTCCCACCCATATCGAAACTGCATCCATCGAAACGCACAGCCTCAGACCTAAGCGATCAGTCAGTCCTAGCGTGTATCCTATAGACAAACACCAGTTAGTTCACTTGTGATCATTAGGTTTCCTTTTAAGTTTTGGAGCGTTTGGGTAGTAGTCGGGTGATGGTTGGTTATCGTCTTCATCGCGCGTCTTCTTTTGCGGCGGTGCTTGTCCTGGAAACTTGAGTGCTACTCTATTGAGAAAAAGGCCATAATATCGTTAGACGGTGATTCTTTAGTTTCGGTAAGATCGTCTCGTGGAAGGTCTCGTATAACCGGATTTTCTTTTCTGAAGGGCTGCTCTGCATCGACAAGCATGAAGCTGCCAATGCTCATAACGAAATTGGATTCAATGATAGTACGTGTACCACGTGAAGGTCGTCAAGTTTAATGTAGACAATTACTGAAATGGTACTGTCGCAACGCTCAGTAGCTGATCTCAGCACTCCCAGCCCGTACAGTGCCCCAACATCTGAAGGCTGCAGTTGCCGCGGTCGTCCCAGCAGAGACGCCAAAGGTAGGAAGTAGGAAGACAACTTTGGCAGAGGCGATCAAGCTGTTAGAATCTCAAGAGCTCATCGGTCATCACACCGAATGCTTGAAGGACGAGGAGAAACAATACTGTATATTGTCAGTTGGCTTGACTCTTGTTCCAGTAAAAAGGAAAAATGTGTGCTGCCTAGTCTGGTTAAAACGCATTTTCAGTGATCTGGTTGGACCTTATCGTCCGTGAATGGGCGCGGATCATTTGTTTGTCGCATCATTGCGTACGGTAAGACTATAGCCATTGCCATTCTGTAGTGGACTCAATTGTCATCCTGCTCGGCTTTTATAGCCTGGTGGTGAATTACTGTCGTCGTTATGACCGGTTTCTTGTCAGATGAGATGTCAACAAACGCCCAAGTAACACCACGAAACGGGTGTGTAAAGATAGTCCCACAAAGTTTTGTGTTACACATCACCATGAGGTGACAGCTTCTGAATTCAGGTTCTGTATTCCCTCCATGGGTTTGGCGGTTACTGTGGTTTCGTATCTACTCCTACACAACGCCGCCCTGTATTTGTAACATCTGGGATAACCTGAATATCGGATATCGGGGTAGAGAAGAAGTCTCACTAGCTCGATACCATCATAGGACTAACTGCCCATGTCGATGCCCAAATGCATAATTGGTGGTTTACCCCCATTAAGAACCAACGAAACAAGTTTTGAAGAGGCCGCTATGTTCAACGCACGGAGGATTGCAACCTCTCTTCTCGATGCCGTAAAAGGCCCGTTTTATCTCCAGGTCAATTTCAACTGGCTATCTCGCTGGTAAGATATCCTGGCAGACAACAGAACAGGAAAGAAAACACAACGAGTTCCTTTCTTCATCCCATGTCGAGGGCCAAGCCTTGCTACATACTGATCGCCCCGGTAAACCGCACCATCGAGTCTCCCGAAGCACAAGTAAGGGCAGGCGAGAGCAAGAAGGGCCGTAATCACTGTCTCCTCGATTTGGAGTTTCGGGCTCACAGGCCCGGTTTTCCCAGACCTTTCCCAGGTTTGCGGTCTCGCGCAGAGTCCCACCGTTCCCGCCTATTCAAAACACCAAAGACAACGGGTTTGATAATATACCAAGTATCTTGAGGACGGTCAGCCCATCAGCCAAGAATCCAACAAAAGAATGAAGGACGTGAACGATAACATGAGCTGAAAATGGCATACAGAAGGATTCACGCATAACATCTGAAACACAATGGCACCATTACTATAGGCAACTATCTCAAAGCGATTCTCAGCTTTCCTCCTGTCTGTGTATTTCATCGACTCAGACCACACTCACCTGGTTTCTACGCCACATGCCCATTCGACATTTTCACAATCCCCAACCAACTATCCCAAGCTCATAAAGATAATATTTTGTCAGAAGCTGATGTATTCCCGGACTCAGGTCATATCACATAGCAGCATTGAGTTACTTCTTGAACCATTTTGAGCCCACCTAGCAAGTGGATGTTCACCGCACGTAGGACAGTCACGAGAGCCAGCAAACATAGTCCCAGAGACATACTTGCTGGCAGGCCCAACACCGCAGGCAGACATGAAGGTACTGAGCCTCTCCCGGAATTTGAGCTCCATCACGATCCATTTATCAGTTCATCGTCCTACTAGAGATCAGAGACAGCATCAACAGAACTCAACCCCAAATGGTGGTTTTACTCAAGGAGGTACATCCACACCTCAACCAAGCCTGCCGATGAGGCAATCGTTGAAGCAGCCCATAGTGAGAAGGCTGAGCAGAGTGCCGTCCCGGCGCCTTGAAGGTCTCCAAGAATGAGGCATGCGTATGCAGCACGCAACCACGAGTTGTGGCTCCCCATTGGGGCCAGCGATGGTAATCAAAGGGATAGGAGCATGTGTTGTCACCATTATGAAGCTGATAGTCCGACACATCATGGCATCCCCGGACAAGCGCATTCCCGCCTCGTAATCTGAGCTGCAATCACTTCCGCAACTTGGCCCAGTGCCAATGGACGTTCAATCCATTGTTCTGGTGATCGGTCATCATATTATCACATTCAGGTCAGGTGGCCAACACAAACAGAAAACGCCCTCAACTCAAAGCAATCGCCCCTGTCCGTTCCAAATTCTGTCAGGTTCCTGAATTTGAGAGTTTGGGGGTGACGAGACGAGCCGCAATTTGATGTCCCGGCTCTATGCGACTTACAAGCCTTCGCGTTATGCGAACCAATCAGCTGGATCGGATTTCAAGCGCCTCGCTTCGGCGTGTAATTTGACAAGCAGACTCTTCCCTTTGTAAGCCGGGTTTGCAAGATAGTCACATTTCAGTGACTATGAGAACCTCACAAAATGAGCATACAGTCAGAAACACAGAATATCATTAAAACAAGAATCATTGTCCGTAGCGACAGCGGATAGTTCCCTCAACTCTTCGGCTACAATTCAACGGGCGCGGCTCCGCGTAGTTAGTGGGGAGATATAAGTCCGGCGGGAAATGTACCGGATGGTAAATTAATTGTTACCCAGTTCCGAATCTCCGACGCTCCGAGCTTTCTGTTCCGAATTGGGGTAGTAAAAGGAGACGGGATTCAACGGAAGATGTAGGAAAAGAAGCCGTGATTATAATGCTGGGAAAGTGATGTTCCGCGGCTTAGGATATTTGTTTGGGCGGTTGATGTCTTATGCAGTTTATATCCGTCCTGAGATTGGAGATGGCTTCGAGGAGGACTGAGTTTAACACTACCAGCATCTCAACTGTCAGAGGGTATCTCCAGGATATAACCAGCAAAGCAGTCTGAGTAATATCTGAAGTTAACATGTCAACAATCCAGTATGGAAATAATTGAGAATTCCAACAGTCTTGCTGACTCAATAGCAGACCTCGGCAAAGCTCGGTCATACGCTTGCCCTTTTTATGATGGTTTGGAGAGGGTGTGGATTTAATTGCTGGTGGGTTGGATGCATAACTTGACTGTGGGGGAAAAGTAATGATTGGTTGTTATTTGGAGGTGTCTTGTCGTCAAAATACGAATATTCCCAAGTGAATTGAATCATGGAGGATGGCTTGTGTGATTCTCAAAGATGTAAACTGAGCAAATACAAGATGGCCTTTCAACTACACTTTATACCTCACTCGAATAGGAGCCAGCTGTTTAATATCATGCCAAAGCCAAGCCATCATGACACCCAGCTTTGGGAGTAAGTAGCTACAGGACCCCGCAATATCACAAGCTCGGCTACCCGTCGGCAAAGTACCGACGTCACCTTTGCTCTCTCGGTATGTATCATCTCATACACCGAGCAATAAACAACTCTACACCTCAACTGAGTCATCTGCTCGTGATCACCAAAGATCAATTCTTTTTTCCATGTGTTCGGCCACATGGATGGTGGTTCCCTACCCCGGTCCTCCGCCTGCCCGGACCAGTAGTGGGGCTCAAGTAAAAGGGTTTGTTGCCGACGTCAGAGTTGTGAAGATCTAGACATACCTTATTGAGTTTGGGTTTAGATCAGCTTGCATGTGAGAGAGTGAGCCATTGGAGGTCTATAGTTCTGTAGTCATACTGTAGCTTAGGATGTACTGAAGGTGTACTAGACACAGCCAGTAATTGCTATAGAGGAGGATTAAAGTCCTCGGTCTTCCATTTACCCCCAATCCAATGGATCCCAAAACTCCAACTCACTTTTCCCCGTAATTCACCAAAATGTGGGGTATCCTTTCTCCAGTCCAGGTGTGTAAATAAGAAGAGCTAAGGCTCGGTCCATGACCGACAAGGATCCTTTTCATGTGCGCCTTCTTTAAATTGTTCCTCTTCTCCCTCTCTCCCATCTTTGGTCCTATTAGTCTTCTCGGTTTCTTTCTTCTCTTAGTTCTGGTCTCTTCCTGTGTCTTGGTGTCGCTTAACTCAACTTTCTCTCGATCCACATCCTCGGTTCTGAAACGACTCGGCGCAAACTCTCGGACTTGCGAATAACCCACGGGACTTGATCAAAGTGTACATATTAGCTCGGCGCAAGGTCGCAGACAATTTACAGCTGTCGCAATGGCTTCAAAGAGCGGCAATGGCAACGGCAAGAAGGCGCCGCCTTCAGCGGCTGTTAACCTTATTGGTATGTTGGAAATCCAAAACCACAGCTCATTTCTTGGGAAAACGGTTACCCGAAACAAGAATTGAACAGTAAAGCTAACGTTTCTCACAGCTGGTGGTGGTGCTGGTATGATGGAAGCTCTCGCCTGCCATCCCCTCGGTAAGCACCCCAATGCGCCAACCTTCAAACCTAGTTCAACAACCAAAAGAGACTAACATGTGAAAAAAGACACAATCAAAGTCCGCATGCAACTCTCAAGACGCGCCCGCCAACCCGGCGCCCCCAAGCGCGGCTTCCTAAAAACAGGCGCCGCCATCGTCGCAAAAGAGACGCCCCTGGGTCTATACAAGGGTCTCGGCGCCGTCTTCACAGGCATCGTCCCCAAGATGGCCATCCGCTTCACCTCCTTTGAGAAATACAAGCAGTTCCTCGCCGACGAAACAGGTGCCGTTTCTGGAAAGAGCGTCTTCATCGCTGGTTTGGCCGCCGGTATCACAGAAGCTGTCTGCGTCGTTACGCCTATGGAGGTTATCAAGATTCGTCTCCAGGCGCAGCATCACTCCATGGCGGATCCGCTCGACGTTCCCAAGTATCGCAATGCGGCGCATGCGCTTTACACTGTTGTTAAGGAGGAGGGGTTTGGAGCGTTGTATCGTGGTGTGAGTTTGACGGCGTTGAGGCAGGGTTCGAACCAGGCTGTCAATTTCACGGCGTACAGCTACTTTAAGGATTGGTTGAAGCAGTTGCAGCCGCAGTTCGAAAACACCAACTTGCCCAACTACCAGACTACTCTGTGTGGTCTTGTTTCTGGTGCT
Organism: Fusarium sp. MBC 364; assembly: GCA_030777805.1. Taxonomy (NCBI): domain Eukaryota; kingdom Fungi; phylum Ascomycota; class Sordariomycetes; order Hypocreales; family Nectriaceae; genus Fusarium; species Fusarium sp. MBC 364. The sequence goes on along the minus strand of JAPFSC010000239.1, from coordinate 163,354 downwards.
ATGGGACCTTTGAGTAATGCGCCTATTGATACTATCAAGACGCGTCTGCAACGAGGTGGTGCTGAGCCTGGAACTAGTGCTTGGACTCGTATTACTCGAATTGCTGCCGATATGTTCAAGTGAGTCACACAACACACGGAAAATTGATCCATGCTAACAATTTCTAGGCAAGAAGGATTCCATGCTTTCTATAAGGGTATCACACCCCGAATTATGCGTGTCGCTCCCGGTCAGGCTGTTACCTTTACTGTCTACGAGTTCCTGAAGGATAAGATGGAGAGGAGTAACCTGTCTCTCGTTGGAGGCAAGTACGAGGAATAAGACGCTGAAAAACACGTATATAAGGGAACTGTATATGAGGAGAAAAGGAGGATCAAAAGTATAGAGGAAGATATACCATGCATAGGAAGAGGGCGGTTTGAGTTCTTACTGCGCGCATGCATTCTTGGATAAATACCAGCATTTGTAGTTTGGACAATTGACTTTTTTGCGTATCATTCAACGGTCATAAGTATATATAAGTCATGATATACTAAAGAGAAAGAAGAACACTCGTCATAACATTCTCATCTATCGACCAGGTCGCTTAGGACGGCTAAAACCCTGTCGGGCCGCAGCCTTGGGATGCAAATCCTCCAGAACCGACTGCTCGGTAATCTCACTAGGGTCCTCCACCTCAAACTTCTTCTCGAGCTTAAGTCCCGCCTGACTCTCAGCAACTTCGAGCACGGAACGCTTCATCAAGGGATACATCATGCGGAACTTGATGGACTTGTTTCCGGGCGTCGCCGGGCAGGTGTAGAAGAAGAGCACGGGACTCGACTCGGCACCGTCGTGCGTGTGAGTGTAACGGTAAAAGGTGAACCGCGGCTCGGTAGATGAGATGGCCTTTGTCAGGTCTGTGATGCCGCTGGGCGTGGGTGCCTCGGGAACGAGCTCCACTGTCTCGGTGCTGGGGTTGATTTTCTGGGTCGCGGCGGTCAGTTTCCGGCGGGGAGTTTTGGAGACTTTAAGTACTTACCAGCATTGTCACAGTTCGACCGCCGTCCTGGCCAATTTCCTTCAGAGCAGCAATAGCATCTTCAGAGACGGGCATGGCAAAGTTCTTGCTCAGATGAATCTCCTTCTTATTCGTTCCTGAACCAGCCTCTTGCTCAGCACGCTTAACCTCGCCCAATTGCTGCTCCTCCTCGGTGAGAGGGGCAGCCATCTTGTTATGCGCATCGTGCTTCTCGAAGCCCTTGGCACTCAGCTCCTCGGGTGTTGTAACGAAGATGGTCTCTCGGAAATGTTCTGTGCCCAACTCACGCACAAAGGTCAAGCGAGTTGAAGCGAACAACATCTTTTGGCGGACTTTCGCCGAGTCGGGGACGTAGGTAATGGCTATGAATCGAGGAGCATCTTCGTGACGACGAAGGATGATGTAGAGAGCGGTATCAGTCTTAAGGTGAGGCTCGAGGCCGGAAAGATTGTCGGAAAAAGAGCTCGACTTGGAAGGGATCGTGGTGATGGGGACCATGGACTCCTTCTCGATGGTTGCGAGGAGTCCAAAGGTGTCGTTCGACAGCAACGAGTTGAACTCGTTCTGGAGCTCCTGAGAAGCTGCAAAAGTTAGTTCTGGCTCCTATACAGAGCCATCATCTCCCATACCTGATATTCCCGACTGCATTTTGTCTATAAAATTTGAAATGTAGGTGTAGGTGGGATGTCTGTCGAGCTGCCTCGTTGCGTTGTCAAGTACCCCGCCACTTCCCCTGGTGTTGGACGCTTGGAGCTCCAGTGGGGTCGTCGCCAGCTCATGCCATGAAAGCTTTACGTCAGATCCATACAGCTTTGCCTACCCTATGCTTCAATCGAATTAATCTAGTTTCAGAACTCACGACGGACAATAACCAGAAAATGAGGTGTAACGCAGTCTTAAATGATTCGAGACGCTCATTTTATTGATTACGTCTATAGCTGTCACCTGTACAGATTGTATCTTATCTGAGAGCCCTGTCTAGAAGACGACGCCCGACGTTCTGCCAAGATGCTCGATAGTTTGTGAAATGCGACTGCCATCACTCCTAATTTCTTTCCGTTAAGATACCATAATGATCCGATGATCAAAGCATCTCATTACATCGACTGTTCATCCTTTATGAGCCTGCCATTGCCATCTCACCATCCCAAAAAGCCCGTTGAGCGCTGTTATTGTCTTTCACTCTCAAACGAGTACCGCAGCGATGAAGAGCAGTTCAGTCAATGTGACCAGCAACTTGATTTCGAAGTGGTTTGCCTCCGACATGGGCACTTCTGTAACAGCTGAAGAGGGGGTAGGCGCAGGGTCCGTATCTGTAAATAGGGTCTCACCAGCGGGATCAGATTCGGATGTTGATGCGGAGACAACTCCGGTACCCTCCGAGATTGAGACTGGATCTACCACTGGGGTTCCTGGGGTTGAGGGAGGTTCGTCATCCGGCCAAGTGAGACTGGGTTGAACGTGAACGGTGGAAGTGATAGTCGCCATAACCCGGCCTACAGAAGTAGTAGGTGGGTCGACAGGAACAAAGCCAGATGAAGGAAGAAGGCTTCCACTCTGAGGGGGTCCTTGGGCAGTAGCTGATGATGAAGGAACTGGGGCCTGGCCTGGTGGGAATGTTGGTGCCATCGAAGGTGAAGAGGTTTGCCATGGGAGTGCAGCTGACGCAAATGACTCCACCAAAGTAGAGACGGGAACGAGAACTGTTGATGGTTCAAGCTGGTTCCTCTGGTTACCCGGCTCGATTTGAGACCCGGCAGGCTGGACGATTGCAGGCTGAATGACAAAGAGGTTTGAGATGCCGGTATCACCGTCCTCAGGGCAGCCACCTCCACACATGGGAGAGTTGGGAGATTCGTTGCATGGGTTGTTGCAGAAGCCCTCATGGATAGCCTTGATAGCGTCGGGGTTGTCTCCGCAGCGGCAGGCACTGAGTCTGTCAGTGAGTGTTCGAGGAAGAGTCTCTGTCAAAACTTACCCGGGGGATACAGCGGCGAACATGTGGTAGGCACAAGCAGCCTTGCACATCTCAGGAGTCAAGACACCATTGGGAAGGGGAACCGGGTTGCTGAAGCCAGCGGCGTCAACAGTGGCACATCCCCAGTACTTGAAATGCTGAGGAGTCGGCTGGTACGATCCGTCGGATCCAGCCTGGCAAAGGGTGATCGCGAAGCCAAGGATGGCGATGAGAAGACAGGAGAACATGGTGAACTGTGGTGAAAATGAAAGGGCTGTAAGCGAATGAAAAGAGTGACTGGCCAGGTTGGCGATGGGGATGAGATTGAAAAGTTCTGATGAGGAAGATGATGAGGGGAGAAGCAAAGAGTGAAGAGAATGGATGGAGGGAAGGCGATTAGGCAGCTCGTGGTGGGTGACGAATCTCATGGTTGACGGGAAGGCACGTTTCTCGTAGCCACGAGGCAGGCGCTTGCCGCACCTTCAACGAGCATGACGCAAGATGATCAGATAAGATGAAGTCGCCCAAATCGGGCAGCCGTTCCTTCCCATAAGATGGCGAATTGGATGCCTGCCTCACAAGGCCGAACGAACCACATCGAAGACCAGGTCAAGTGGCCGCACTGCCATGGAAGCCTTGTAGCGCAAGCCATTTGAGGCAGCATGGATGTCGGGAGCTGCTCTCGATCGAATGTGGACGTGTTCAACTAAACTGAATTAAACAAAGAGTGAGAGTATCTACTCTGGGTATCTCACTGCAGACCTACTTTAAAGCCCAACTCCCAAACGCCTCTCAGAACCAGTCGTCTCCGCGCTTCACCACCAGCCAGCCCTTCACCGCTCGAACTTCCTAGTATTATCGCCCGTGAAACTGTCCTCCATGTCAAATGTCGCCGAGCTCGCTGGTGACATCTCTTCCCCCTCGCCTCGTCCCTCCTAGTTACCAGTCGCAGGCGGTTGTTCAGATGGCTGTGGCGCAGTCGCAGGTCCAGCTGCTGATGAAGAAGCCTGGGGTTCATAAGTTCCACCATTGCGCTCAGCAAGCTCCTTCATGGTCTTCATGTCGAAATTGTCTAATAGACGCGCTACCTCGTTCACGTCGCGGTCAATCTGCACTTCCTTCTCTTGACGATGAGCGTCGGCTCGATCGAGTGGTCCAAATACCCATAGTTCCTTGATTGTGCGCGATAGAGCGAGAAGCTCTTTGATGTTGTCGTACTGCGCCATGTTAGTTTGTGATAGTTGGCGATGCTTCTCCACTTACCAGTTGGTCAAACTTTCTTTGGGTCCTTATCTCAGCAGCTGCCATTGTTTCGGGATCTCTGAAGTTGAGCTTGTTCTGTTGAGCTTCATAGTCTTTTGGGTTGGACTTGTCCATGCCTTGGACTGTGGCGCAGTTCATCAAGTCACGATAGCTTCTAAGGATCTCAAAGATGAGCTTGTTGTGCTTGTCTAGAGGATGTTAGCGTACTGAAAGTCAATTCGAGAGTAGTTGGGTTCAGTCTACCCAGCAAGTTAGCAGAGGCTGCAGAATCCATATTGAATGACTGTCGTTGTGTGTTCAATAATAACAGTGTATATGTAGTGGATATCTGTGATGTGCGAAGCTCAAATGATGATTGAGATGAGTTGTAGGTGAACTTCAAACTGAGGTTGAATGGAAGTAGGTGGGGGTGGGGCCTTATTTCCGAGTGGGGGACCGAAAATCAAGGCGAAAGTTTCAGGAACTTGATGATGAGAATTCGTTGGAATGCGATTACTTGGCTTCGCCCTTTGGCCGTTCTTTGACTTCATTTCTAACGCAATACCATTCATAGTATACTGAGCTTTTAAAATTATCTCATGATAATGTTACAGACCTCTACCCAGCGCAGACATTGCAGATTGCCAAACCCAATACCAGACGCCCATCCCGTTATAATTTCAGAAACCCAGAGACAAGGGGCGATCTTGAGAATCTCCCTTCAAGACGTAACCCATAATGGTCTACAATTAATCGTGTAATGCAGAGTTTCGCAACGAAACTTGTTCGATCGTAAATACTTCAAAAAGAACGACGCGAATTCATCGTGATTGTTTTCCTATTCCTTAAGGTTGACCCTGCCAGCCGCGGTTCTCTCCCTTCCATCCAATTTGGGGCCAACCCTTGGGAAGGGTTGAGAAGGGAGGAAGTGTGTATTGACTTTCGCATTTGTCGGCTTCGCACTGCATATCGCACATGCCATAGTTCTGGCAGTAACACTCGGCGGCATTCGGGCAATGGACTGGGTCCTTGCCAAAGATAACTAAATGAAGAATCAGTATCATAAAAAATCGTAGTGGGTGGGGATAAAACGTACTGTGCCAAGAGTATTCAAGGACTCTACCGCTGAGGTCATCGCCAAGAGCAGATACTATCAACCACTCGCGGAATCGCACATACTCAGCACGAGGACGCTGGCGGATAGTCTCGCGACGGACGGCAAACTGGGAGCAGCATGTAACACCGACTTCCTCGGGCATCTCGAGACTGGGGAAAAGTTCCTGGAAAGCGGCCTTGTAAACGTGGCGGGCGTGAACGGGCTCGCCCTCCTTGGCAGGGGCTTCGTCTTTGATGGGTCGGATCTCAGCAGGGCAGCCAAGGACCCAGACACATCGCAGATTGGCGTAACCGACCTTCTTCAGGTTGTCGAAACGGAAGTTTTGGAGGAGAGGAAGGGCATCGTAGTCGGGGTTGTCGTTGTGCCACTGGAAGCGCTCGGCGTGATGGAAGACAACGTTCCCGGGCAGGGAGTCGTATCGGTCAATGATGTAGCTACAGCGCATTAGCGAAAGAGACAGAATCAGTATTTGAAGAAACATACGTCAGAAAGACCATGGCCTCGCGACCCTTATTCATGGGCACAGTCAGCTTAGCCTTGTTGTCGTCGACAACGTAAATGTTCTTCTTCCATTCAGGAAGGTATTCGTCGAGCCACGACACATTCTCGTGCTTCATGCTAGCCACCACCATCTCGACGGCATTATCGTCGAGATTTAGTGTCGGATAGTCATTTCTATGTTTGCGCGCCGGTGTATTTGATCCCAAAAGAATGTCGCGGTAGTAGAAGACGAAGATGACGAAGAGAACAAGGCCGATGATGGGGGCTCGATTCGAGCGCTGGCGAGGGGCCCAGTGACCAGCCATGGCGGTCAAAATATCGAATCGAAGTAGGACAACTCGGGGACAATGGAATCGGTGGTCGGTGAAAGAGGACAAAAGAAAGTCGTCAAGGTCCTGATGTTGGAGTTGAAGCAAGGATTGATGATACTCGTAACAGTTGGGTTTCGTTCATAGGGGGTCCTGGATCATCCCTTGAAGTGACAGCAGACAGCTGGAGCTCGCCCTTGAATGGGGCCTGACTAGACCCTTCAACGCCGCAGTGGCTTAGCTTGGCCGGATATGGATCCAAAGACCCTTGTCTTAGTGCGATTTTCTGAGCCGCTGACTTCAAGACTGGCGATCAGGAACGATTTTCTAATTATTATTGTCGTCATTTACATCATTGAGTCTAATTGGAATGAAGTAAGAGTTGATCAATAGGAATAAAATTTATTTTACCTTGGACGGTGGACATCAAACGTTGAAACTCTCTTGGTGACGCACGATACCCGAGTCGCCAAGCTGGTGACACGTGCTTACGCCGTACAGTCTTCAAGTCCAATCAATAGACATGATTCCATTCATAGAAACGAGTGCGACATACCTATTCAACGATTTTGGAATGCCATATGTTTTTGTTTTTTGCATCTTCTTCAGTCATTCTAAATGCTACACAGCAATAATACATGTGATCTTATCACCCACTGTCAATTGCAAAGCCCAGTCGCTCTTACTCACCCTGTCTTAGTCTTGCCCTTCCCCAGACCTGAGATCGTCCATGATCAACAGAGATCTCCTAATTGAGGTATTGAAGTTCCAGGTTTGACGAAACATGTCATATTTGAGCCCCACCAGAGCTTGATAAGAAGCATGCACATGAGATGGCGCCAGAAACCTTCATCTCTGTGTTGGTTGGCCGTACATCAGGGTATGCGAAACTTAACCACCAAGGACAATAGAGATGAAATAATGTCACATCGTTAGGACTTGGGCCAGTTATTCGGCCTTCCAGTTCTATCGCCTTCAAATGATATCAAGCCAACCATATGGTAAACAGAGAGTCTTAAGAATATGTCTCTTGGATTGATCTCAAGCTCGAGGATGTGGCGATCCCAAACCAGAGGCAACGCTTTTACCTGGCAGGTGAAAAGGCGATTTATATCGACATTCTGTTCTTGCAGGATATAATTGGGATATCGCTCAAGCTACTCAATGATGGCACCGGGTGGTGACAAGGAAAGGTAATGTGATGTTGGGACAATATGCATTGTCTCTTAACAGGTCACGTTCATCCGTTCACACTCTAAGCCCAAAGGGCTTCTAATGAGGATACACGAACTATTCAATGCACTGCTCACTCTCGCGCACCACGGCAGTCGCCTTCGTCCGCTTGTTTACTTTCCATGCGAATCTTCAAGGCCATTGGCCAAGGGCTGTTGTTCTGGTAGAAGGCATAAATGCCAAAGCTCAAGACAAGGTCAACAATAAACTAAATCAGACGAGATTACACACGGCTCAAGTGCTGGTAAAGTCACCTGCCACGGATACGGGTAGTCAAGTTTACGAAGTATTTGCTTTGACAGCAAAACGTCATATCCTGGTCTCAGCGCATGGTCTTGAAGGAAATAATAGGGGGTTCGAAGGAGTCACTCTAAGCTCTCTGGCCAGAGACGCATTGTAGACCACGGCAGTTGACATAGTGATCGAACTGTATGTATGTGACCCTTTGCCGGTAAAGTCACATGCGCAGTAACCAGTCCCTCGGGGTGTCAGAAGAATTGGCCCCTAAAGGCATAAGAGACGAAATAATTTGGTCACCTTATGCTAGCTTAGACTAGCATTTAAGCTACTTTATTATGGTAGCCTAAGCCTTAGAGGACAATTCTTTTGTTACCCACCTGCCAGTGATGTTTTCAAGAGGGAGGAAATAGCTCTCGTATTACAGGGACTTTGCCGATTTGTTACTGACCATCTAATTTCCTACAAATCAGAGGCTGGCTGGACTCCTGTCTCAGTTAGTGCTTATTGCAAACTTGTTCCATTCGAGAGATATAATTCTCCGCGCCCTTACTAGACTCATTTTGCAAGCCAACGCTAGTGCCAGAGGTTTGAGGCTTACGATGAAACAAGATGAAGCCGCCAGCTGTAGTTCAAACGACGGCGAAAGATGAACCAACAATGGGATGATCTATGAGTCAGAAGAGCATCAATTGACTCGCTATATCTTGGTAGTAGTATAGGAAAGGTCCAATTGAGTCGAGAACAATTGATCGCTGTGATTAATATGGAGATTGAGTGGCTTGTTCAGTTATAATTCAGCTTGGCCGCTGACCGCATATTGGCGAGGCATGAACCCGCGTAAATCGACGTCCATGTCCCAATCCTGGCCTGACGAGTCGGGGGCTAAAACATGGGCCCTTGTTGAGCTCTTTCGCCTGGAGTCGCCTCATATCGGTGGTGACCAACTGGGGTGAATACTCCAGCTCAGTAAAGGGCTGGGCGGTCTCACACCGGCTATCCTGCAAAGAAATCCTATTCGAAAAATGAATCCGAAAAGAAACTAGGCACGAGGACAATTCCGTTGCAAAATGGGAAGTTGCCAAGTATTGAGTGCATAGGGTTGTGGGCGAATTTCTACGCGAACAATCTTACGTGCATCGACGCGAATGGGGCTTGTAGTGACAACAAAGTCGAAAGTCTCTTACGCCAAGTCGCGGGTGAGAAACTTGGCTTTCTGGGTGGCCCAGATAAACTATCAAAACTGATCAACAAACGGACTCACTGAGAAAAGCTTGGTATTCTAGTGCAACGCGTATCCCGCAGTGGAGACGCTGGAGATTTTAGAAAGAAATTGGCTCGCAAGGATGAGACCGGGTTCTGGCGGACTGTGAAGGATACTGTGCGCGATGGTGAAGCGTAGATCAGACAAAGAAGGTTGCCATTTGTATGTACGAACAAGGAGTGCATACGGAGTATCGATGTCTGCATATATCTGCGAACTGGTGACAAAGACAAAGAATTATCGGCACATGAACGACACACAGAAAGAAAGGCCGTTCCGGCTTCCTACGAGAAAACCAATCGGGGCTCAACTGTCGTATTAAATTTAGACAACGCCAGTCTTGTTATGGAGCCTCACTATAATTTAGTTACGACTCTAATTCCTCGCTAGTTCGGTGATGAAGGACAGTGAAAAATCCGTGAATGTCTTGTCCCCGTCCCTTGTCATTGGATCCCGACGTTCTTTGAGAGTCCACTGGGGGCTGTGCATCCTATTTTTTGTCTGTTTTGTTCAGAGGACCCATTGTTTCGCAAGGGATGCTGTAGGCTTTGTCATTGATTGTCACTCATCGTTTAGTCCACGTCACGGACCTCCTTTCATAACAACCAATTGACAACCAGGCGAGAGTCATTGGAGATATTCTTGAATATTATGTTCTGACTTGGGTTTAGGCGCCCCCTGCTCTGATTGAAGGTCGTCGACAGTCGTTCAATGTGCGAACGTCCACTCCAATTAGGCTTCGACCCCCTGAAACTCGCATGTATCCCCATATGGACGTTGCACCATCCAAATCGATCGTGTCCTGCCATCCCTAGAACTTTCGATCGTCCCTTCTATTGCCCGTTACAAAGAAGTATCATGACATGGGGAGTGTCACGCTGATTTGCATCTGTCTCAGACCCAGACATGGCGGACGGGTCCACCAAAGACACAAGTCCCTTTTGTGAAGTTGTCGGCGGATGCACATCACCCAAGTGAGTCTGCATGACGAATTGTGTTCAGTTTATATGAGATGTTTTGGTTAAACCTAACAACTTTTGTTTTTGCCGCCGTGACGAGTAAAAAAACAAACCGTAAAAACATGGTAGCGTGCATAAAAGGGGGCAAAGCAGCGTTTCAAAAACCCAGTTGTGCGTTGAAGGCCTCGACCTGGTAGCGCCGAACAGCACAGCACATTGGATGGAGTCTTGTCAGCACAGTATGAGGAATCAGTCAAAATTTACGGATCACTTACACTGAAAGTGACCCTAGTTCTCTTGCCCAGGCGGGCCCTGCCGCTGAGACCACAAAACTCAGTTCCCCCCAGAACGAGGCGGCGCCGCCACAATGGTGTACATCAGCCAATAACAACGTAGAAAGGATCGGACGTTACAGGGGCTTCCCTTTGAGGGATTGGTGTGGGAGCGTTCCTGAGTGGCGGCGGCATTGAGACCACCTCCACTTTGGCAGCGTGTAAGCTTGTAGGGTGGTAGATGTGGTCTAGCTTGTTTGCTCCTGGTCTCTGTCTGTACTCTCGATCAACTTCAATTCTATATCAGGTCAGGAGCGTCCACTTTCTACTGCTTGGGCGTCTTCTTTCCCTTTTAATAAAACACAGGATCCGCCCCCGTTCGTGCATCTCTCGATTCCTTCTTACCTTCGTTCACTATAACAATTCAGCTCACTGGCTCTTGCCTCTTTTCTAGGCTTCCTCTCCCTTTCCACAGCACGGTTTCACTCTTCCGTAATTTCTTTACTTCGCATCGAACTCTCCCATCCTCATACGCCTGCTGGCAGGATCTGCATTTCCTCTCAAGTGTGAGATATCTTCATATCGATCGAGTTCACCGACAACATGGGCGACAGCTACTCTGCCACGTCTGGCCATACAGCCACGACAGCCGTCAATCGACCAACCATCAACACCACACAGCCCACACAGGAGAGACTTGAATCATCATCTCAAGATCCTACGCGTCTCCAAAGTATGAGCAGCACCAACGAGAAGCGTCTCCACAGTCTCGAGATCCCTCTCGACCAAGTTCGCTCCCCCCCTTCGCCCGCTGTTGGCATCAACCCTGCCCTTTTCCGCAAGCAAACTTCTCTCGACCTGGATGACTACTTCACTGGTCCTCGCGATATTCAGAAGCACTCAAAATGGCCTCTTATGATGCAAATGCACGGCTCCATCTTGCCCAAGCTTATCATTCCTCTGGTCGCTATTGCCGCCTGGTCGACTGCTATCACAATCATCGACAAGAAGGTTCACACTCTTAATGTCGATTCTGTTCTACTTACAATTCTGGGTTTCGTCGTCGGTCTGAGTCTGTCTTTCCGATCCTCGACTGCTTACGAGCGCTATGCCGAAGGTCGTCGTTACTGGGGTACACTTACCCTAGCTTCTCAGACAATGGGTCGCGTCATTTGGATTCATGGCAAGGACGTCCCAGACCAGGATCCCCGCGAAACAATCCTCAAGAAGATTGGCGCAATGAACCTCGTCGTTGCATTCTCAGTCGCCCTCAAGCACGCCCTCCGATTTGAGCCCTACAGCGCGTACCCTGATATGGAGCATCTCATCGGTCATCTCAACACTTTCGCCAAAGAGGCTACTGCAGCTGATCCCGATTGCATCTCTCTCAAGAAGAAGAACGTGTTCAAGGCTGTCGGAGAGTACCTCGGCGTGTCATTTGCTCAAAGTAACCCGCGAAAGGCTCTTAAGAAGACTGACAAGCCTCTTGGTAACCTCCCTCTCGAAATCCTCAACCACCTCGCCATTACAATCGATCGCATGGTTGCCTCAGGACAGCTCGACGTCCCTATGCAGCAGACTCTTGCATACAACCAGTTGTTGGCGATGAATGACTGCATGACGGGCTGCGACCGAGTTCTCAACACTCCTCTCCCCATTGCCTACACTATCGCCATTAGTCAGATTACTTTCATCTACGTCTTCGTCCTTCCTTTCCAGCTTGTTGACAAACTCGATTGGATTACTATTCCCGCTACCATCGTTGCAGCTTACATCATCTTCGGTCTTCTTTTCATCGGTCAAGAAATTGAGAACCCCTTCGGACAGGACGTCAACGATCTTCCCCTCGAGGTTTACTGCGACCAAATCGCGGCTGATCTGGATGTTATTGCGTCTCATGATAAGCGCGAGCCGGATACTTTCCTCCTCAGCCACAACAGCATGCCCCTGTACCCAGTCAGCACTGCTTCTCCCAACGCCTGGATGAAGCGCAGTGACGAGAAGCTTCGCCAGGCCATCAAGGAGAAGCCCAACACTATGTTCGAGTGGCGCAAGGAGATTGCCCGCAAGAAGGAGGCCGGGAAAAAGTTCGGCACTAACGACATGATGAACACCCCTGGTGATCACAATGTCTAAAACTTTCCTTGTTATACCCCTTCTAATGCATGTTGAATGGGCTTCTTGACGGGATGACCCACAACTACGGCGCGTCAAAATATTCATTATCTGGGTTCGGTTCTCATTAATCTTGTACGGTTTATTCTGAAGAGCCCCGGATGGGTTACTTCGTGTTAGGGTGTGAAGATGGTCTGGCACATATCACCGGCTTTTCAATGGTTAAACAATAGCGATTTAGTGGTGTTCAATCTTTACAATTCAAATTGATATCAAATACTTTGTTCGAATGTTTTCCGTCAAATCTCCGTGCTCGGATAGATGATCTGCTGAATGTGTCACTTCGATGGCTGATGACAGTACCTGAATGTGTTTTTGAGTCATGTTGAGACCCCCCTCAAGCTTTTATGAACCATAAGGCAGACTGCTCAAGTTGATGATGGAGGGGTAAAATCGGAGCGGAATTTCAAGGCTGCCGTGCCCCGCGATTTTCCAAGCTCTGCAGCGAATGACCCGCAGTCTACTGCAAGAAAGAAAGACTCAAAAGCCTTTTTGTTAACCCTTGAGCCCACTTGAGTCACACCCGGAATCGCCATTGATGCTCGCGCGGCGCTTCATTCCATCCACACTTTTTTCTTCTTCTACTTCTCGTTCCTTTTATAAAGCCTCTTCGACTTTGCGACGGTCTCCAATTCAGACCCACGCACTTTCTCTATCTTCGACTCGCCAGTCCCTGCAGTACAAGTACCCCTCCTACTTTACATCTATACGCACAATGGCGACCGACGGTAACGCCCTCGCCCAACAGCTCCAGCAGCTTGGCATCAACAATATCGAGTCTTACCCCAACTGTCACCCTGACACCAACCCCGTCGATATCTACCGATCTCACATCACATCCCTTTTGGCGCCCATCACTGGTGTTGATCCCGCCATTATCTACCCCGCCATCCAGTGGACTCAGACTCTGGACAAGGGTGATGCTATCCTCGCTGTGCCTGCCCTCCGTGTGAAGGGCAAGAAGCCTCAAGAGCTTGCTGAGGAATGGGCCTCCAAGGTCAGGCGCATTCAATTGCTGTTGTCAACCATGACTGACCTGATACTCTAGTTCCCCGAGTCTCCTCTTATTGAGAAGCCTACTGCTTCTGGCCCTTTCATGTCCTTCTTCTTCAAGCCCGACAAGCTGACCAGCATGCTCATTCCCACGATCCGAAAGGCTGGTAACAACTACGGAAAGAACCCTTACAATGGTCTCCGAGACCCCAACGACCCCAACTCTGGCCGTAAGCGAATGATTGTCGAGTTTTCTTCGCCCAACATCGCCAAGCCTTTCCACGCTGGTCACCTTCGAAGTACCATCATTGGTGGTTTCCTCGCTTCTTTGTACGAGAGCGCCGGCTGGGAGGTTACTCGAATGAACTACCTCGGTGACTGGGGTAAGCAGTACGGTCTGCTGGCTCTTGCCTGGGAGAAGTGGGGTGATGAAGAGGCTCTCAAGGCCGACCCTATTAACCATCTTTTCAACCTCTACGTCCGAATCAACAACGAGATGTCGGACGAGAAGTCCAAGATCAAGGAGAAGCAGGATGCTGGTGAGGATGTTACTGAGCTTGAGGCCAGCTCCCTGGACGAGCAGGCCCGAAAGTACTTCCGACGAATGACAGATGGCGACAAGGAGGCTGTTGAGTTGTGGCGACGATTCCGAGACCTCAGCATTGTTCGTTATAAGAAGACCTACGCTCGTCTCAACATTGAGTACGACGAGTACTCTGGAGAGTCCCAGGTCCCTGAGGAAGACATGGAGAAGGCTGCCAAGATTCTCGCCGAGAAGGGACTTACTGAGGATGCCAACGGTGCTACTCTGATCGATTTCTCCAAGCATGTCGCTGGCAAGCCTGGTAAGAGTCTCGAGAAGGTCATTCTCCGAAAGAAGGACGGCACTGCTCTTTACCTCACCCGAGATATCAGCGAGCTCCTCAACCGACAGGAGAAGTACAAGTTCGACCACATGATCTACGTTGTTGCTTCCCAGCAGGATCTTCACTTGAAGCAGCTCTTCAAGACCATTGAGCTTATGGGCCATGAGGATATTGCCAAGAAGTGCCAGCACATCAACTTCGGTATGGTTCTGGGTATGTCCACCCGAAAGGGTACCGTCAAGTTCCTTGACGACATTCTCCGAGACGTCGCCGACAAGATGCACGAGGTCATGCGAAAGAACGAGGTCAAGTACTCTCAGGTTGAGAACCCTGAGGCTGTTGCCGACATTCTCGGTATCAGCAGTGTTATGGTCCAGGACATGTCTGGAAAGCGAATCAACAACTACAAGTTCGACATGGACGTCATGACCTCCTTCGAGGGTGACACCGGTCCTTACCTCCAGTACGCCCACGCTCGTTTGTGCTCTATCCGCCGACGAGTCGACCTCTCCGACGAGCAACTCGCCACTGCCGACCTCAGCCTTCTCAAGGAGAAGCATGCTACCGACCTCGTCCGACTTCTCAGCCAGTGGCCCGATGTTGTCCAGAACACCCTCAAGACTCTCGAGCCCACCACCATCTTGACATACCTGTTCAAGATGACCCACGTCCTTAGCTCCAGCTACGATCACCTCCGAATTGTCGGTAGCGAGGATGAGCTCCAGAAGGCCCGTATGGGTCTGTACGATGCTGCCCGAATTGTGCTCCACAACGGCATGTCTCTGCTTGGTCTTACTCCCGTTGAGCGGTAAGTTTTTCTATCCCAATGATATATGTGATATGCTAATGATGAATAGAATGTAAATTACGAAATAAGATAGGAATGTAAGAAGGAATAAAATGGTGGACAGTCATGTTGGGATGTCGAGCTTTGTCTTGACGGCTGGCGCAATAGATGAGAATATGAAAAGTTTAATATACCCATTCAACTTACTTCGATCGCCTGAGACAAGGATATGTGATATGAGATGTGAATCAATTCTAGAGTTTGTTTTGGACATCCGAAAGCAGAAGGATGCAAGAGGTGAGAACGCCGCATATGTGGGCTGATAAAAATTCATTTCCAGATATTGACATATTATTCGTACATAGCCATTTCCACCCTGCTTTAAAGTGGTGTATTGACATGCGACCGGCTTGGGATCGTAGGGTTGTAGTGAAGTAGAATTCTTTTACAATTAAAAGTTGTCTTTCCTTCCAAGCATGCCATCCCAGGCCCTAACGCTTGCTCTCCTGTATTCGTACAATCATGACTGCCCATAATTTCGCCGATTCTTTGCCGTAACCGGAATTCCGATGTATTCTTTCGACCTCGTGAATTTCCTTCTGGTATCAAGCCTAAGCGGAGACCTTTGTCCTGATCTGAACTCCGTGCCAGCCCTTGACAAGATCTCCCAGGGCAGCATTGACCATGCGCTGCTGTTTGAGAATTGTCTGGCCCTTGAAAACAGGCGATGTAATATCGATGGCGTACATGCTTCCGCATCCACCAGAAACGTCCTGGACGAGCAATTCGGTAGGAGAAAGCTTCTCTTTCAAAATGTCGGCGATTTCATTCTCGGCGGGGCTCATAGAGGGAATATCAGGCTCCTCCTCAGCAGCGGCGGAGAATCGAGGAATGGAGGTCGAGATCAAGCGGGCGGGTGTTGTCGATGTGATGGATGTTTGTGACAATCGGCTGATGGCTGTGGGAGCGCGGACGAGGGTGCGCAGAGGAAAACGAGCAGAGCGCATAGCTGCGCGGCGACAGGTGTTGCAGATCATGATATCGAATTGTAGGACCTTGGAGGTTCAGTTCAATTGGCTGCGTTGGTAGAGGTGAAGAAAGTTGATGACGATGGAAGATGCCGAGGGTCCGTTTTCCTAACTTGGACAAAAACCTCCCCCCACCCGGAGGAAAAAAATGTGGAGGGGTTTGTAATCCAGTGCTCGGGGTTAGTTGAATGATGCCTGCAATTAAACCTTCACGATTGCTGCTTTTATGATTTGCATATAATAACCTTGTCAGTAATCAATTGACGACGGCTTGTACGTGACGGAAAGTGCGGAGGGGATTGAATTGCATTTACCCAGTTTGTTCTAGATGCAAGCCTCGTCGGTGGAACCTAAAACTATTGCTTGCGACCTTCTCAGCGAGAATCTTTTTTTAACCATTTCATGCGACGAGCAACACGAGACTCATCTCAACTGATAAGATAACTCCCACCATGCCGCGCAAGGTATGAAACCTCTATCTCCGTATATAACATATACTGACTCATCGCAGGCTCGAACACCAGAGTCTCTGGCTCTTAACCGTGAAAACCAGCGTCGTTCTCGCGCTCGTCAGCGAGAGCTGCTCGACGATCTTCAGAATCGCGTGCGAGACTATGAACGTCGCGATGCACAGGCTACGCTCGAGATGCAGCGCGTGGCGAGGGTTGTGGCTGGCGAGAATGCAGCTCTGAGAGGGTTACTTGCAGCGAAAGGTGTTGCTGCTGAGGAAGTTGAGTCGCATCTTGAGGCTGTGAGGCATGAGGATAAGACGATTGTGAGAACTGCTGTGTCTTCATTTACGCCTGTTTCGACGCCTTCTTCTGCTGCTTCGCCTGTTGCTATCCCCTCAAGGCCTGTGGCATTTGTTCATCCTCAGCCGCAGTCGCAGTCGCAGTTTCAAGGTTGTGGTCCTATTCGGGAGAGCAGCAATACACCGATTAGTGTTTATCCTAATGTTTACTCGCCGCCGACGCCTACGACTGCCAAGTCTTGCACTGAAGAGTCGGGATGCTGTCCGAGACCACAACCTCCGCCGCAGCAGCAACCACAGTCTCAATGTCAACCGCAGTCTCAGTGCCAACCGCAGTCTCAGTGCCAACCGCAACCTCAGTACCAACCGCCTATGCAGGAACCAAGATCGCCTGATAAAATTCACTGCATGGAGGCTGCCACAATTCTTGCGCAAATCAGAGGCCATTCCGATATTTCTAACGCTCGTGCTTCACTTGGCTGTGCTTCCAACGACAACTGCATGGTGCGAAACACGGATTTGCTCAATTTGATGGACGAGATGACTTGATGCTATTGGATTGTGCTACCGAATTACATCAAATACTCAAGTTCAGATTTTCCAGTTCCATCTATCAGATACCCAACGAAGCAGATACACCAATCCCAATAATACCGGAACCTCGATCAGTGGCCCAACCGTGGCGGCGAGCGCCTGGTCACTGCTGGGTCCAAACGCAGTGATGGCCACGGCTATCGCCAGCTCGAAATTGTTACTCGCAGCTGTGAAGCTCTGTGTTGTCGAAAGCGGGTACCCGAACCCAAAATGTCGAGAGACGAGTAGTGTTGCGAAGAAGATAATGACGAAGTAAACGATCAAAGGTGCCGCGACACGCACGACGGACACAATCTGGTGTACCACTTGATGGCCTTGCGAGGCAAAGAGGATGAGAATCGTGTATAGCAAACCGATAAGAGACCATGGAGAAATGACGCGCAGAAAAACTCGTTCGTACCACTCCGGTCCAGCGAGCTTACGGATAGAGAAGCGGGTGATTATGGCTGCGGCAAGAGGGATACCTAGGAAGACTGCGACGCTTGTGGCGACAATTGAGTACGAGACTTCGAGGGAGCCTTCTTCGCCGCTGATAATGCTGATGAAGAAGATGGCCATGGGCGCGTACAGAGCCATCTGTAGGATCGAGTTTATAGCCACGAGAATAGCGCAATATTCGCTGTCGCCACCAGCGAGGCCATTCCATATCAGCACCATCGCAATGCATCGTGCAAGGCCAACGAGGATAAGACCGACGCGAAGTTCAGGTTTATCTGGAAGGAACGCCCATGCTAGGCCAAGCTGCTCTGTGTCAGCGATATTCGGGTATCGTGGTATGGGGGTTTACCATTAAGAAGGGCGCAACGATCCAGTTGATGACTGTGCTGAAGAGAATCTGCTTCCACACGTCGCGCTGGGAAAAGACCTCATGGAGACTTTCGTATCGGACTTTGCACAGGATAGGATACATCATGACGAGCAATCCAACAGCTGTAGCGCGTTAATACCAGTTCGTGATTCTGAATAGGCTGAATTGGGCCTTTTACCTATAGGGACCGAAACGCCAACGAATTTGCCCTTTTCCAAAGCTGGGCCAGTCGAGGGAACAAAGTTTCCAAGGATAATGCCAATGACCATCGCGAGAAGAATCCATACTGCAAGAAACCGATCAAGCCATCCCAAAGACTTGAACGCTGAAGTTGTCTGCTTCTCTTCGGGTTGTTCGACCGATTGTATGTTGTTCTCGGCATCGTGAGCAGAGGGATGCTCTTTTGTACGTGGGGGGTCTGTATTCGACATATCGGCTTATAGGTACTCGACACAGTATACAAATGGTAGTGATGTCGAACCAGGTGATGCTTGGAGGAGATGTTATACTAGGAAAGGGTTTTAATAAATAAAAATAAGGTTATCTGATCAACTGCCGCGTCTAGGTCTGTCGCAATTATCTGATTCCCAACTTTTTCTTGGGCATTCCTGGTTGCTGGCTTGGAACTGACCAATCAGAGAAGGGGCATGACACTGTCCCTCCGGAGGCGGAGGCGGGATGGCCGTCGAGATTTTCCTTCCATTGGTTTGATGTATTGATTTGATATGCGATGAACTTTATTTCCCTTTCTGTGTTTATGCTTTTGACTTGAATAACTATCCGGGTACAGCAGGTGGGAAGCTCGATGAAGCTTTCACGGCTTGTTGCATCCAGGTGTCCAATTGTGTACAAAGGATTGATGAACGCGGGCTCTGATACTTGCGAGTTACACTATCTCGAGCTTTCCAATTAGTATTGCTAGAAGCAGGAATTTATCCGATGATACACATGTGTACAAGGGCAACGGCGTGGTACAGTAACACAGATACCGTGATGTTTGTGCTCTCCGATGCACCTATGAATGAAATGGTGCTGACTGGCCGGGTATAAGATGCATATAACAAATTCTATACCACCCAAGCATCGAAGCTCGGTTCGTTCTGGGAAGATGGACGAATCCCGTTGAACAGCCCTTCAAGGTCCTCATGGTAGAGGAGACGGATTACGCGGACCTGGGACGATACTTTCGATATCCAGTCTTGACTTGTTCCGAGTTGCGCATCTTGTTGACCGACAGAGTGAGATATGCTGGGTTCAATTCCCAGATCCTTTTCCTTGGTTATATAATTTGACACTCCATTGATTATCTTGGCTCATGATAGTCGTTCGCTTGATTGCAGAGCCACACTCCGGAAGGATGGCCGAGGGAAGCACGCCAAGGAGATCAACCGCGGCTGTGGCTGTTGAGTTGTCCACGGCACTGAAATGCTGCTTGACACTCTTGGCCACCTGACCTGCCAAACCCAAAATTCCTTGAAATATTGAGGCTCTGGAAATCCATCGCGTCTTAGCAGACGTCAATCAAGAGAATGAAAGATCAGTGCACGGCTTCATCGACTCGGAAACGCCCCACTAGAAAGAAGCAAAAGAGTATTCTAAAATAGGTGACAGAGATGCAAACTAAACTACCTGTAGACTAAGCTTCCCGCCCTGCATATCAGACGTGTACAAGTCCAACCAGACCAAGTCTTTTGTGCATGGAAATACGAGGTTTGTGGTTCAGCTTGGTACAACACGGGAATTTGTGCATGAGTCAGTCCACTCCATCAATCACAAATATTTTCACAATCTTGGAAAATAGAGATAGCAAATTGAAGATATACTCGCCAAATGCCATGACTAGGGTCCTCTCCTGTCGATCGTGGGGCAGATTAGGATGTGCGGGAAAAGGATGAAGGAAGCGAGGCTGAGTATCAGTTTCAAGTTTTTTGACGATAGATTAACAGTCATGCACCGCCATAAGGGATTCTAGATATGACGTTGAATTCTTCTTGGCTATCTTATCGTGAATAGTTTGCCCTGCAGGACGCGCAATGGGAGGATGAGCTATGTTTAGCGACTGACAGGTCAACCCTAGTTACCCTACCATCTGTCCAAGCTGTACCTGTCGATCTCATGTTATCCCAGCCTTTTTGCGTTACCGACTCTTTCAAACAGACTGCAGATTGATTTGTATTCTCTGTTTCTATTCGCTCAGCTTGAATTCTCGTGTCTGCTGCTTGCCTTGCCTTGCTCTCGCCTTGAACCCACTAAAACAACAACCCACTTTCTTTTCCCCATCTTAACCATGGGCCCCAGCAAGGTCATGGTCATGGCTGTGATAGCGTCAACAATGGGTCTGGCTGGGTCTGTTCATGACGATGATCGTACTATATAGTCCGTTCGCCCCGTGCTGGTCTGTTTAGTTTACCCCAGGCTTTAGCCCCCTTCTTTCATCTCATCTCATCTCATCTCTTTTTCTGTATTCCCCAGAAGAGATAGATAATATTTGTTTGTTATATCATGGTGCGCTTGAGTGTCGTTGCGGCGCTTTTCGCGGCTGCTGTCAACGCTGTTGACTTTGACAAGATCTCTGTTACAAAGGGACCTGGTCGTTTACCCGGTGCTTATATCTTTGAGTTTGAAGATGATCATGTTTGTACCCCTCAAATCTCATGTTTTGCTCATACTAATGATATCAGGACTGCGCCGAATTCTTCGCTAAGGCTTCTTCGGAAGGAAAGACTCGTATGCAATACAACTACAAGTTATTCAAGGGAGCTTCCATTCAGTTCAACGATCTCGACAATGCAGAGGATATTTCTGCAAAGATGGCCTCGATGCCTGGTATCAAGAGGAAATGGCCTGTTCAGAGATTCAGTCTACCTAAGCCGACAGTTCACTGGACCGGTACCCCAGGTATGGAGTACACTGCTGTCAAGAAGAGAGGGTTCGAGGAGAGAGATCTTTCGAATGATACCTACACACCTCATGTGATGACACAGATCGATAAGCTACGGGACGAAGGTGTCACGGGCAAAGGCCTCAAGGTTGCCCTTGTTGACAGTGGTGTTGATTACAAACATCCAGCCCTAGGAGGCTGCTTCGGTCCCAAATGTCTCGTCTCCTTCGGCAAAGATCTCGTAGGCGACGACTACGACGGCTCCAACGAAGCCAAACCCGACAACGACCCCATGGATTGCGCAGGCCACGGAACCCACGTCGCAGGTATCCTAGCAGCGCAGAAAAACTCGATGGGCTTCACCGGTGCCGCACCTGGCATTGAACTAGGAGCGTATCGCGCATTCGGCTGCAATGGCGAGTCTGAAAATGACGTTCTTATTGCAGCGTTTAACCAGGCTTATGAAGATGGTGCGGATATCATCTCGGCTTCTATCGGTGGTCCGTCCGGTTGGTCTGAGGAGCCCTGGGCTGTTGCTGTGTCAAGGATTGTTGAGAATGGCGTTCCCTGTCTTCTTGCTGCGGGCAATTCGGGTGACTCGGGCTTGTTCTATGCTAGCACGGCCGGTAACGGAAAGAGAGTCAGCGCTGTTGGATCGTTCGATAACACCAAGACTCTTTCGCTGTTGAACGCTTCGAGTTATACCATCGATGGAGGCTCGGAGCATGAGTTTGGACATCAGAGTGGTAAGCCCAGCGCTTGGAAAGACGTCAAGCTTCCTTTGTGGGCACTGAACTACGACACCAGCGTTCACGACGATGGTTGCGATGAGTTTCCTAAGAACACGCCCGACTTGAGCAAGTACATTGTTCTTCTCCGACGAGGTTCCTGCACGTTCGATAAGAAGGCTACCAACGCGGCTAAGTTTGGCGCCGAGTACATCATGTTCTACAGCAACAAGGAGGAGCTCTCACCTTTCGATGTCTCGGATATTAAGGGTATCAAAGCAGCGAGTATCGTATCACCACAGCAGGGCAAAGCTTGGATCCAGGATCTCAAGAACAAGAAGAAGATCGTGCTTAGCATGTCGGACGGTAGTGACGGCGATGTCATCCTCGAACAGAACCGCAACAATGCTACTGGAGGTGCCGTCAGTGCTTTTACCTCATGGGGTCCAACCTGGGAGATGGACGTGAAGCCTCAGTTTGGTGCGCCTGGCGGTATGATCCTGTCCACATACCCACGCAGCATGGGAAGCTACGCCGTGCTATCAGGTACATCCATGGCCTCACCTCTGGTAGCAGGTATCGTGGCTCTCATCGCCGAAGTCAGAGGTACAACCGACCCAGCTATTCTCGAAAGCGTCCTCTCAGCCACCGCCAACCCGCAAGTTTTCAACGACGGAAAGGCATTCTACGATTTCCTTGCGCCTGTTCCTCAGCAAGGAGGCGGTCTTTTGCAAGCTTATGATGCAGCTCACGCAAAGGTCCTTCTGTCTCGATCAAGCCTCTCGTTTAATGACACGGACAACTTCCCTGACTCACTGAACTTTACGGTTAAGAACACTGGTAAAAAGTCGATTGATCTGCAGATCTCTCACGTCCCGGCTGTGACTATGTTTACACTTGTGAAGGATACTATGTACCCTGATAGTTTCCCCAACGACTTTGCTCAGGAACAAGCCAGCATGAAGTTCAGCGAATCCAAGGTCACTGTCGACGCTGGCGAAAGCGTGGTGATCGAGGTCATGGCTACACCTCCCGAGGGCCTTAACAACACCCGTCTACCCGTCTGGTCCGGCTACGTCGCCATCAACGGCACAGACGGCACCTCTCTCTCGCTTCCCTATCAAGGCCTCAGCGGATCCCTCCATGACTCCAAGGTCATGGGTCCAGAGGATAACTGGATCTCCAACTCAACCGACACCAACCTTTTCCCCGTCCCCGCCAACACAACCTGGACACTCCCCAAGCAAGGCACCGCCAACAACAAAACCGACTCCCTCCCTTCCCTAACATTCTTCCTCGCCCTCGGCACCGCAAAGCTTCACGCTGAAGTCATCCCCGTAACTACCGAGAAGCCTTCCGGTGACAAGAAGGCCCGCGTCATCGGTGAACCAGCTGGCTTTCCCCTACTATGGAACGCGATGGGTGCTAACCCGATGGCCTTCACCGGTGAGCTTGCTGACGGAACCTTTGCGCCTGCTGGACAGTATGTTGTGAAATACAGGGCGTTGAGAATCTTTGGTGATGAGAAGAAGAAGGATGATTGGGATGAGGCGTTTTCGCCGGTGTTTTCGATCAAGTATGCCAAGTAGATATGACATGCCTTCGCGGGCAGGATTTGATTCATGTATGAAGTATTTAGCGATGATCACTTTGGGAAGATATGAGTTGGTACATTATTTGGATAATTAGATGTAGATTAGATTACATAGATGTGGCATGATAGACATTTCGTGCTCTAGAATGATTGAAATAACAGGTCTATTCAGGACAAAGCCTTTTCTTGCTTCTCTATCGTGTATGTCCATGCAAGTGCTGGAAAGTAAAAGCCAATACAGCAGATGATTCCTGGCATCACTATACAACAAATTTCGCCTCTTCGTATTCTAATTGTTCCGATAAAACAGAGAAAAAGGACTCCCACTCAGTTTCACATCGCGCGAGGACCAACTTCTCTCGATTAATTCTCGCTCTCCTCATCATTGTTCCGAGCCGGTCGCTTCCCCTCGGGAAGCTTCTCACACACGACGGCAAAAGCCGCAGCAAAAGGTATGAGCACCGCCCAAGCCAGATAACCCCGAAAAATCTGTCCTCGGACGCCAATTGCGAAAATAGACGTCGCGACACCCGGGACAATGGCCCTGATACCGCTTGCCAAACTCAAAGCAAGTGCATTCAAAGTGCCAACCACGTGAGGATCCGGCGCTGCGTCGTTCAAGGCCAGTTGCACGCCTGTGAAGGCCATGGAGACACCAGGTCCAAACACGGAAACTACCGTGGCTAAGATCCAAAAGCCAACCATGGAGGCATCCGTGTGCGCGCGTAACAGCATGTTGATTATGACGAACCCGACGAAAAACCATGGGTATGAGTATCCGCAGAGTTTCATGACGCCGCGCGTACCCCAGCGTTTATGGAGTAGAGGGAAGGCGAAGAGGAGCCACAGGGCCTGACTGGCACCTTGGACCGCCATGTACAGAGAGATCTCGAACGAGTCAAAACCTGTGCCACCGAGATCGATAGGGGTGTAAAGAACAACGGGGAGAATGGCCGTGAAAGCAAAGGCGAGGAACATAGCGTGGCTGTAAGCCCAGAGGGCAATGGCCACGGAGGGAGACTTGATGAGTTCCCATGTTGATTGCTTTGGCTGATCGTTGGTTTCGCTGTGTAAGGTCTTGGGCTCGTGAAGTGTCTCTTTGAGCAGGAAGAAGCTGGTGATGCAGCCTGTAGAGCTAATCGCACCGACAACAATACCTTGTAGTGCGTAGGGATAGTCGAGGAAGAATTGAACATTTCCAAAGGCTCTTGGCCACTGATGAGCTGGATCTGCGAGGGCACCACCGATAATTGGTCCCAGGAAGATTCCAACGTTTCCGCCAAAGGCAAACCAACTGAACGCCTTAGCCTGTGTCTCCGGGGTACTCAATTCGGAGATCATGGTCCTGATAACCAGACCCGACCCTGAAAAGACACCAGCCATACATCGAAAGAGGATCATCTGCCAGATGGTCTTTGACATACCAAACAGAACAGGTCCAACAGCCGTACCGAAAAGAGTGATGAGAAGAACCGGTCTTCGCCCAATCCGATCCGCAAGACGACTCCAACTGAGCAAAACAACCATCTGCGTAGCCGAAAACAATGACTCAATCAACCCGCTGTAAAAGCCCACGTCACTTTTGGGCAGATTGCCATTCTCCTGCACCATCTTGGCGATAAAGGGAAAAATGGAGAAGAACGCGATAGGCTCCATCACCCGCGCGTAGCACAGCAACAAGATCTGAAGCGTCGGGAAAGGCTTATCCAACGGCTTCGGCGCATCCGCCGCGCCATCGCCGGTGTTCTCAACGGCCCCATACTCGGAGCCCGACGCGGTGCCTACAAGAGTGGAAGCTTCGGTGTCGGCGTCGGGGGCGAGTTGGCCGCCGACTAGTAGTGGTGTTGTCTCCGCTGTATCTCCGTCTGCAGGCATGGTGTCGCGCAGGAGTGAGGATGCGACGCGCTGTTTGATAGAAACAGATTACTCCGTACTGTGTTCTCTTATGACAAATGCCAAGGAGTGGAAACTTGGTTGTGTGACAGCTGATCCTGGCCTCGCTTCTGCAATTGCGCTTCAGATCGAATGATGATCGCGATTCTGAAGGAGTGAGATTACGTGCAACATATTGGCGACAGATTTTATGGATCTCACTCGAAGGATCCTGACTTTCCTATTGTGGTAGTTCTGTAGAGTCATCATCTCCAGTCGGTCACGTGCTTTCTAGTATAGGGTAGCCACGCTGGTTCAGCATTCCCAACGTAAGTCCGTTGGGCGGCGCAGACATTGTGAATGAGGGAGAGCTGCTAACTTGATGGGGAATTCCGCTTCCCGGATAACCTCAATCTCCTCCAGTCTGTTATTGTTAAGTTGAAAAGATCACAGGCGTTGTGTCGTCAAAGCGACGCAAACATATATAGCAGACTGTACCCTGCATATGCGACGGATTCATTGCGGGGAGCTTAACCGCCGTCGCAATATGTCGAGTCAAGTACGGATACTCCAGGCAAGTAAAGGCAAGTAGCTGAACCGCGGGGATGAGAATAAATAGCCGCGATAACCACAGCGAGTCAGCACCGCTGACGACCAGGTTAACCCTTGATACCGAGCCACACAGCGACAAGTCACAAGGTAACATCAAACAGAGCAGCCTGCCCAGTTTGCCTGGCCGTCACAAATCAAACAACTGTGCGACCGCTTTGACGTGAGCTAGATAGCTGGCGAATGTTACTCTACCGCGTCTGAGCGCTGAAGTTGCCGAGACTCCCCTCTTGTTTGGCCCTACCTATCGTCAAGTCAACTGTCGACATTGCAAACTACAGTATGTGCATGTTCGGCCTTTCCGTAGCTGCAAACTAACTGATGGCTTCTTCCTGCCCAACGGGTTTGAAACTCGATTAACATGATTGGCAGCCGTATCTTGGCGATTTATCAAAGAGCATATTACTTTCTTGGCCCCGATCAAACGGTGCGGAGGTCCATCTGGAAGATCCGGCGCGTATACCCGGTCGCCGGTGTTCTATATGACAAGGTCCTCTGGTGTTAAGATCGACATAGCTGAAGTGCATTTTTCTGGCTGATGTCTCGCAGACTTTGTTGGCTGGTACAGTACAGTAGATCCAAGGACATTGTGTGTTACAGTGAATGAAGATCTGTGGCAGAAATCAAGTTTTTACCATTTCGGTGTGCAACTTATATCTCCATCGTGGGGTTGTAGGTTGCTTGTTTGTATATGCACTTTTTAACATGGCATGGCTACTCTTTTCCGAAACATTGAGACAACATAACATATCCAAAGGGGTTCTCGACTTCTCTTTACCCTTTCCTCTTTAGTTTCCACGATCATGTTTAATGCCGCAGTTGAAACACGGTTGCGGCCCAGCATTGCAAGAAAAAAACTTGAATTGATATTCGCAAGACTGACCCAACGAGGTAACGTCAACCGAAGAAGCTAAGATCTTATCCGCATGCAATCTAATCAAGGTCGCTTAGCACTAGCTTGCGATAATCGCAATCCTTCAAGTAATCACTAACACCAATGTAACGGAATAGCCGACAACAATGTTTTAAGTGCCAGTTATTTATCACTTACTAGGCTTCTACATAAACAAACATGAAAGAAACACTATCCAATTAAAAGAATCGACTTAGTTGCGTTGCATGATATCATGCATGTACATACCATTTATAGCTGCGGATCCGGAGTTAGCTCCGAAGTATTTGAGTTGCGCAGAAATCAGGCCATTCTTTTGAGAGTTTTGGGAAGTAATGTACAGAGTAAGTGGAGAAACAAGTCAATTCTTCAATGACATATGCCAACAATACAAATTACGGGTACGCGGGTCTGATATCGGAACCGATGGAACCTCAATCAGGCCCGGGATAATTTGTCCGGGGAAGGAATGCAAATGTACGTTACATTTACAGTTCGGCGAAAAAAAGATTGGAGGCTTGGTAATCTTTAATTGACTGTGTCGTATATCCGTGACAATCACCAACATATCCCTCTCGGTTAGATGTCAATGGGCGGCTAACGTTAACCCTGCTCTCACAGTGAACAGTGAACAGGGCGGATGATGTACCCGTTTTAAAGGTGATCGATGCTAAAGCAAGGTCCAACCGCAGGAGATGGAGCGAGGGTGGAGCTGATGCAGAGAACTCAAGGGTCCATTACCTATTTTGTCTCTTATAGTTTAGTTCCAGCTTTAGCATCATCTACCTGTTTTCTTCGGCCAACTGCTCAGCTTGAGTTACATATATTATTAAATCTGACCACACTACTGAGTAATGGCGTACAGTGATGTTGTATCGTTAATGCTTATTACGTACATCCCCTGTCTCGGCACATGGAAAAACACCACTTATGCAGGGTCCATAACGACTTTGGATTCTTCAACTAATACGTAAAGAGAAAATGAATTGAGTACAAGGCGTAAGTGACAAGTAGTTGCATTGCATACAGGTCACATTGCATTGACTTGACTTGGCTTGGCTCATGACTCGATGAGGGATAAACAATGTCTTTTCATGACTCTTTGTCTTCAGGTGAGTCGGGCTGTCTGTGCATCATCCATTGTTTGCCCACGGCACAGTACATCGCAACACAGTCTTGGACCTGGACTGGACCCTTCTAGAACTGCGGGCCGTCTTCTTTAACGGCATTGACTTCACAATGTCATACCTAACACGGCATCTTTGTTCTAGAATTTTGGGCCACGCTCGTATCCTGACCTGTCCCCTTCCCAAAACTCCCGCCCCCTGATGCATTGGATCGTGTGGCGTGCAGCTGTCATCACCATCGCCCCAGGCTTTGTTTTCAATCTTTTATTTAATGAAAACTGTTGGCCTGCTTGTTTAGGTAAACTAACCAACTTGGCAAAACCGGTGACAATTAATAGTTATCGTACCATCTGAGCACATATCCTTTTATATCCGTGCTCCGCGGATGGACGGGGACTTTTCTTATATAGTCCAACCGCATATGCGTCATATTCATGTCTGAGCACGAGCTGGTACTTTCCGATTGGACATTTCAAAAGTTCATATGCAAGCGTTTAAAACATCTCATCGAGGTTGTGTTTGTTTTGCAAACTGCAGTAGACATATGCGGTCCAAACCAATGGGACACTTTACATGTGACTTCGGCCAGAATGGGCGTTGACGTCGTTCCTCTGGTCGGGTAAAGAATGCGGTCTATCCAATTAAAATAGGGAAAAGACGTGTGTTTCTACAAGTAAGATATGACAAGTCTAAATGAAGGAGCCGCAATAGACGCATATGGCATATGTCTGATCCTACAAGTTCGACTCTAGTCATTCACTCATGCAGAAAATGACAGAATCAGAGTCACACGGAGACAAACTGTGATAGACTGGGGGTTCGGACTTAATTGAGGGGACATATAACAGGGGTACCCCTGTCATAGATCGCCTGTTGAAGATCGTTCCATGGCAGGTTGTCTCACCTACCAGAATTTCCCCGGCGAACTAATGAACTAATCGTCAAAGCTACTATACGTACTAACTAAATTAGCCGAGAACCGCGAGCAGCTAATAAACCAGGAATCTGGTCTGTGTCTTTTGTCTGGTCTGTGTCTGCGTCTGTGTCGAATGGAATTATTCCCGGATGCGTAGCCAGGCAAGGTAAAAAGAAGCGAAGCGAAGCCAAGACGAGACGAACCCCTGAGCCTCACTCGCACACATTCAATGTCACCATACCATCCCTTTCAGTGTCAGTGTAGGTTATCGCGCTTAGCTGAGTGAGGCTATCAGCGCTCGACCGACCGAGCGACCGGTGGGACAATCACAAGCCTCATTCTCACCTCGGAGGCGGCCGCTTAAAGACGCCTCACATTGAGGTAGTCTTACTGTTGATGCCATTCATCCGGCCTCACGGAGTCCGATATTGCTTTTTAATTGAGAGGAATTGCACTTTACCTCGGCTCTCATTGTGTAAATACGTCAAGTGAAAAGGGAAAACGTCACACACCACCAACCAAAGCTGCACGATATCGCGCCAACTTGTTTCGGTTTCACTTTCAGCCCTTTCAACAGACGCCATATGCATGTGGCTGCAGACTTTACGCTGGAAAATCCCCCTAACAAAAAGTCCCTGGAAAATTAATGGTACCAACTGTAGGTACCCGAGGCCTCCGCTCCATTCTTTTTTGCTTTTGCTCGCCTACGATCTGAACTAAACTTGGGAAATTTACATACGTCAAAGACAACGGAAATAACGATCGTCTTGTTTTAGATCGTGCAGATCAGAGGATTAGTGATCAATCAAACCGTTTCTTTTGAAGCTGATCTACTCTCTATTCTAGATAGTGGCTGGTTACCTCCTTGGACCTTTTGAGGCGCAAAGTCTAAAGCCAACGGTCTTGGTCTAATCGGCGTATCGTTATCCCAAGATAGGTTCGACTTACCGTGTTTCCGTCCATGTCGATATTTCTAATGCGAGTTAATCTTGTCTTGGCAAGAACCGGTAAATCGGACTGACGTTTACTGTCCGTAGTACGTACATACAGACGCAAAGCAAGCAATCCCCTTGCTGCTCCACCATGGAGCCAACCGGGCTCTTCCCAGGTGGCCACAGGGATCGTGAACTAACCTGACCTCACAGGTCAAGTCAGTCGAGCCAAGGTATAGCAGTAGCCCAGTCGTGAGAGAGAAAAAAAAAAGTTCTTGGACACATGCGCTGCGCACAGGGATCGGCCACACAGGGCCAGGGCTACCACACACCTGCAGCGCTCGTGGAGGGGGCCTTGCTTAGGCTTGACAGTCCAGTACTGTACCTTGGGCGAGTAAACTAAGCTAAGGTAGGGGTACTTGAGGAAAACTGCCGGATTTCCATCCCACTACTAGAACTTAATACCTCGAACTACCTTTTTCTCTCTCTCTCTTTCTGGCTTTCGCCTTGATCTTCGCCTTGCTTTATCATCACATCTCATCACACCAACCATTCATCTCTTGCTTGACTCGACTCGAACCAACAGCCTTACCTACCTACCTTTTCCCACACCGAGACACCGCACACACGACTTCGACTGTTGGTGATAAATCAATCTCCTGTACTACTACCAAGAAAAAAGCAAGCAGGGTTATTGCCCGTCCATATCGATCTTTTATCCAAGCGTACTATCACTTGCTTTGACCCTTCGACGAATGAATCCGCCTTGCCCATACAATCTTGGGAGACATTGTTCCGCCGTGTTTGAGTCCTTGGGACAGGACAGGATAAGGGAAGATTTCATGGGGTCCCATATACCGGCATCAGGCTTCCCAGACATGCTTATAGACCTTCTGGTCCTAAATTGAGACGGAGGCATATCAGTGCCATGTACACGAGGCTCAGTTCGACCATCTCTACTGCTATTACTACTACTTTTTAATTACCAAACCAAAATCATGCCAACACTCACCATTGCCGTCCAACCTCCATCTCGCGCCCAGGTATCCGCGATCTTGCATCCTCCGCTGGTTGCAGAGTTGACATTCAAAGGACCATTGCCTGGGCATTACTTCTTCGCCGTGGCTTTATTACTCACTCGTAATGGAGACATTGTGGAAGGGGGCTTGGCAGGGAATACTTCAGTTACGGGTGTAGATCTCACGGCGCATATCGGATCCTCGAGAACAACGATTTATTTCCCGTTTACCGACCTTGGCGTTTTGTGTGAGGGCTCTTATAAGATTCGGGTGGATGTATACAAGGTTTCCTATGACAACCCGGACGGTTGTGTCTATCAAGAGCAAACCAAGAGCAGTCGCATCACTGTTGTTAATGAGGAAGTTCCGCCCGGAAATCCCAGTGAGTCGCTGCATTTCTATCACCTTTCCATAATATTGTGTACTAATCAATATCAGGCTCTGCTGAACGTGGTGTGATACGAGCCCTACAAAGCGTTGGTGTCCAGATTCCTTAATAGAGGAGAATAACCAACTGCGTCGCCAAAGTCAAAGATTCTTTTCATATCAACTTTCAATAATGAGGGAAACAGCTACGATTGGCATGAGACACGAAGAGCCATGAGACGAATTGGATAGAATTAGGATGTGCATAATTCTTGCTTTTTTTCTTTTCCTTTTCAGCGGCGGCGCAGGTTTCGGAGTATGAGTTGGTTGCGTACAGTGACACGGCATTGCAGTATGCGAGTTGGTGTTTTCTTGGATGAGATAATCAAGTACATTACCTTGCATTCGACTTAATAGAGTTGACTCATCACATCTCTCGGCGTTACGAATTTCAAATAATCATACACTCTGTGGGCTAGAGCGAGACAAGCAGCTTAGGCTATTGAATTAGTTACATCAAGGCATATAAACGGATAGCTATGCATAATATACTACGTCGTACAGCAGAATTCCTTCTTTAATATGGCACGAGAATCGCGCTATATGGCCGCGTCTATGTAATCGTGACAGCTTACCGAAGGTGTTGAACAAGGGTCGGGGACTATTTTTCAGAGCTGTCAGTCCAGGCTGTTATAGGCACTTTAGGCGAAGTATTATCTGTCATGACGCCACGCGGCTATTGGGGATACCCTTTCTCGGAGACAGTCCGGACCTCTCGCGGGGTTGTTTGATTGGCTTGACGGACCAAGGGCCGAGGAGATAGGGGAATGACTGTTATTGAGTGCATAACCTGAACAGGCTGCATCAAAGGGTTGCATTGACTGATTAAGGGACCGCATTCTCCGAAGGATCCCTAACGGTACAATAGTCTATATGTGAGATATCCAACGGCTGAGTTGCTGCCGGAAGAGTTGTCCGTCCGTTGAATATAGCAGGTCATATAAGTTACCTCATACTACCCTAGCTTAGAGTGATAATTTGATTACTTTATTTCGGCGGCCTAAGCCTTAGAAGGGATTTCATGAGTCCTCTGTCACTTACCTGCTACCTTAGGTCCTTTACACGGATCCTTTGATGAGTGTAACGGTAGCATGACAAGGGGTCGAAGGATGTTTAAGCTACCCGTCTGGAAGTCACCGAGATCTCACCGAAAAGAACATCCTCAGAGCTTTCCCTACCTTGAGTATCAATCTGCAGTATCGCCTACAGTATCCTTGTTGGGAAACTCTCAGTTGGGTTCACTTAGATGTCGATCCCGATTCAACCAACTCAACATCTTGGAGTATTTCCATTGCCATGGTATATTCAAACCAGGATGTCTCAGAATCGTACGATCTCGGAGTAGTGGATAAGTCCGGATATGCAGCTCGACATGATCTGGGGATGCCAATCCCGATGTCCTGGTCCGATCAACGGTAGAGTGGACCAAGCGTCGATCGAACTTGTCACCAGGAAATAAGGCTATGACTTGTTTTGTTTTTCCCGTAGCAGGGACTTTTGGGAGGATGCAGAATGATCGAGTACAGTCCCCAGGGGTGTAATTTGTCACTTGGAGTACTCTAGCTTAACTACCATGTGTAAGTATTTGTCACTTGTCTCTAGACTTGCTACTACGTAAGATAGAGACTAATGAAAAGGTCCTGATACAGCGGAATATACGTGCGGAATGGCAGAAATCAACAAAACAAACCCCTGGGGAATGTAATATGTGGGACAGGAACAGGATCCCTCTAGCTGAATCAACTGTTTGAGGCCCCTGTGACAGACACCGGTCCGACAGTCTGTGCTATATCAACGGTCAAGTGGACGTCATGATGAGAGCAACGATGTACGGAAATATTCCGGTTGAGGATCAGGGTGCAGGTAAGGGATAATAAATGATGCGTTTATTTTGTGTTGTCGTAGATGTTTTGATTAGAGATCCTAAAGTTAGAAGCGAAATGTCTCATGGGGAAATTCGTTATTGTGTGATGAGTTGGCCAGCAATCTCTTGTAAATTGGCTTCACGTTGTTGTTGACACGTCACGTGAGTCAAAAGCTGGATGGATCCTGCTTTTCGCGCCCGAAAGGCTCAGATGGCAGGTACGCCTGCACTAGCACGTAGGGCTGATGGGCCTGTAAATCTGGGCAGGAACAGCACCCACGCAGCGTTTTTCTGTTAGCGCTCTTGTACCCCCACCAAACGGAAATTTCTCGAAGATCCCCTCACATCAATCAGTTCATCAGATCTGACAAAGGCTATTTCGCGGCCTCTAAAACTCATATTTCTTGCTATTCAATTGAAACGAAATCAGGAGAGTGTCCCATAATGGTCTACTACTTCACCTCCAAGGTCGTCGAGCCGGCGGGCTTCATTTACGTCGGCAAGGACAAATTCGAGAGTATGATCTACACCCAGAGCACATCTGACTGTGCATGTCACTACTGTTTTCACGCGGGCTGAGACTGGATGATAGATGAGGACCTTATCAAGTTTGGCTGGGAAGAGGATATCTGGTAGGGAGTTCTGTGAATCAAGATGAGACTGGCGAGTGCTAAATGAGATGTAGGGTGAGATAACACCGATGGAGAACTGGAGGTCGGAAATGCTGATACTGTGACTAGTTTCACGCAGATAAACTCTCCAGCGCACATATATACCTTCGTATGCAAGAGGGCCAAACATGGGATGCCCTTCCTGAAGAGCTGGTTATGGACCTTGCTCAACTGACAAAGGCCAACTCCATCGAAGGTACATATTCACTCATCACTCTCGACCCAAGCACGTTCTGATTATCATCCAAGGCAACAAGAAGGACAATGTCACAATCATCTACACACCCTGGTCCAACCTCAAAAAGGACGGCAGCATGGAAGTCGGCCAAGTCGGCTTCAAGGACCCACGCAAAGTAAAGCGCGTCCTCGTCCCTCAGCGCGAGAACCCCATCGTCAACCGTCTGAACAAGACAAAAGTGGAGAAGAAGCCAGACTTGAAGCAGGAGCGTGACGACAGGCTCAAGGAATTGAGACGTCGTGATCAGGCGGACTTCCAAGCGAGGGTAAGTCTGGATGAGGGTAATGGAGAAAGTTGGGGACTGACACTGTGTTGCAGAAGAAGGAAGAGGCGAGACAGGCTCAGGAGTGGAAGGAGAAGAAGTGGCAGAAGGATCATGCTTATGATGATATCTTTACTGAGGAGAATATGATGGGTTCGAGCAACCAGGACCGTGATGAGAACTGGGAGGATGACTTCATGTAAAGTCGACAAGGACAACTCGGAGACAGCGCAACCTACCACCAACAATCACAATACAAAGCTACACGTTCGCCCGGCACGGAGTCTCTCTATTCTGTGGTGTCAATCTTGGGGTACTTACGTGGTGTCAGTGTTCGACAGCATAGCGTTGGGGCTCTTCCCTCACTGTGCTTACTCTGTACAACCAGGGACGAATAGCTGCGTCGCAAAGTCATGTCTGTGATGTTTCGTGCCGGAATGGACGGCCTGGTTCTGCTCGTGGTTCTACCTGACTGTTGTCTCATAGCGTACACCGATGGCCTCGTTCGCCAACAGCCAAGGGGCTGTTTCGATTCGACCTACCAGATCCCATCTCATCCAATTTGCATAAATGGGACTTCTCATTTCTACATCGTGCTATCGCCGACGCATCACCAATTTGAACATCTGCCTGTTCCGCCTGCTCCAACCGCACAGGCTGCTGAGCTCCAACTAGGAAGGACATAGCATCTAGGCTTCCATGACAGCCGAGCACCTTCAGGCTACTATGAAGTTATAAACTAGGCTTCTGCGATGAAAGTGTCCGTGGAGGAGTTGGGCATCAACAAGTGCTCGTGCCATGAAAAAGGGGCTGTTCGAAGCAGCGAAATCCCTCTCGAGGCAGGTTTTCCGGACGATTGGAGCAAATCCAGCATGAAACAACACAGCGATTACGATGGAGAAACTTGTTGCGTTGCGCGTCAGTGAGGGCTATGCGAATTGCGAGTGCGTAATGAGGATAGTCCGGTGGATTGACGAATTTGCCTACGTATGTCTCTTTGCTCCCAATTAAACCCACCCAGCTACACCAGACAACCCGTAAAGCCAGATTGTTCTAGTATCGTGGATTTCTGGTGTAGAATCGAAGCAAATAAAAGGATCGGGATTGGGTCGTGTAGTTAAAGCTGCTGGGTTAACCAAGAAGCCCAAGCTGTGAGGGGTGGACAGAACATTACCAATCGGGTGCATCCTACAAATTTGAGCTTAAGATCAGGCAATCAAATTAATCTTCTCATACTAGAATGAAGCGACGTCTTTGATGCTGGTTTGTGGGAGATTGATAAGACGTTGGATAGCGTAATCATGTAAGTCACCTGGGCCGCCTGTGAGTTACGCAACCCCATCAACGGATGTTAGAATTTGATGCGCCCTGTATAAAACGTTAGTTTATTTGAGTTCGATGACATCTAAAGCAAATAACGTATCAATTAAAGTATACTGATTGCAATATGACGCTTTAAACTCGCTCCAAAGGCCTACGATTCCTCACTAAGAAGGGGAACTGAGCCCACCCATCGTATCATAGATACTGCATATGGCAAGATTCACAGGCTCAAGATTGAACGAGGATTGGACCGGATAGACAAATTAATTTGTGATATCTTACTTGGGCAGTCTAGGTAGATTACAATTGACAAGGGGTGATAGGCAGCTGCATTCTTGATGAGGGAGGTCATGTGATCTGGATCTGGATCTGTATGACGGGATTCTGGCCAATCAGACAGTCGCTGATCATTCAGGCAGCAGCATTTCCAGATGAAGAGACCGCGAATAGGCCGCCGCCAAAGATCCGCTTTGTAGGCAGCCAAATAAACTGCTTCTCTCAACAAAAATAACAACAACAGTCAAGCCCATATCTTTAATCAAACATTACCATTACCTTGCATCACTGTTCTTGTCTCTCTATCACATGTGACTTTTGTACGGCTAGTCAAAATGGAGAGCCTCAACTAAGACCAAGACCAAGACCCGAGCCCCGCATCAGATCGCCATCAAGCATATATCTCATCGGACTTGGCATCAGCAAATACATACAAAGCAAAGCATAATCCATCTCGTACTGGCTACAAACAACATATACCATCAAAATGGAGTCTTTCCTACCCTTGGGTGGCTTCCAGCTGCCCTTCCAGAAACGCCTCAGCAGACTGTATAACGACACTAAAAAGTCAAGCGACTTCGTCAAAGAACCAATTCAAAATGAAGAAGATCCCGAAATTAAGGCCCTGCACCGAAAGTTACGGATTCAGAAAGACCGTCTCGTTAGTTGGGGCCTCGAGTGGTCTGACCCAAACCAGTCTGAGATTGATGAATCCCTATCAAAGGCTGGATTAAGCGAAGTTGTGGGAAGCATCATGTCTACCATCAAGGACATCCTTGCAGAGGCAGAGCCCCTCTGGCAGAGTTCAAAACGCATGATCCAAGCACCACAAACTGGATCCAAGGATACAAAACCGCCACTGATTCAATGGGACAAGAACCATTTTGAAGATCTGGTTAATGACCTCACTTCATCAATCGATACACTGTACGACCTTTCACGCACACGAGCAGCTGGATTACCTAGGAGAGCATCAAAAACACCATTCAAATCCATGCCAGCGGACGACTATCGACCTTTTGAATCTAGTCGCATGCAAACGCCTCAGCAGATTGACCCTCAGACTTTGACACATCTGCGACCCAAGCAAGGAGACGAAAGCACCCCACCTCGAGAAGTTGTCTTTATGAGCAAGACAGCTTATTCGGAACTCACACATGGGACAACTCGCGAGCCGTGGGCGCCACTACTACTCGAGTACGCTACCTTTGACTCGATTTATGCCAGCACAGGTATCATGCCTCCCATGGCTCGCTTCGAGAAGCTGTCCGCCGGCTTGCAGCAAGATTCTCAGAGATCTCCTGGTACATGGACTGGTCTACCTCGACTTCTCGGATATTTCGAAGACATGGAGAATTCAAGACTCGGACTTGTCTACCGCTTCCCTCCATCCTTCAACGCCGTTTCGTTCGAGCGTCTCACCAAGAACCCTTCATATAACTTACCGACTTTGGGGGATCTTCTATCGACGTCAGGATCTGAGCCTAAGCTGGAAGCTAAGTTCAGACTGGCTCATAATCTCATGAACACTGTTTTCGACCTACATGCTCGGGGCATTACTCATGGAAACATTGATCCGACGACTGTTTCATTCTGTGATGCTGCGACATCACAACCGCAGGTGGTTAATGGAGAGGTGGATATTAGACGTCCCCTCCTCTCATCATTCGACCTGTTCTCAGAGGATGCTTCTTTGACTTCGACGAGTCTCTCCCGCCATCCACTTGATCCACGCAATGCACAAAGATCATCCTCCAACAATACCGACCAGAGGGTTCACGACTTATACTCTTTGGCCATGCTTCTGCTTTCGGTTGGTTTGTGGAAGAAGCTTGAGGATCTTGTTCCTGAAAACTCGTACAAGGTCCCCGAATCAGCCCTGGAGGAACTCGCTGTCCGATGTGGCAGCTTATACATGAAGGCAGTCCAAGCATGTTGGACTGCAGTGGATGATGCCCTTGCCGGGCAATCGTCAGGAGAATCTCTTATGTCCTCGGTTCAGGTTAGATGCAGTCGCTTCTTGGAGGCTTGTTGTATCCTGGATGGCGTTAGTGGCCTCGAGGAGAGGCTCGACCATGAGCTTAACCCGGGCGAAGCGTCTGCACCCATTGAGGCTCCTCCTACCAAGATCAGCAAGGATACAAAGGATATGAAGGACTTCAAACCGTCGCTAAAGGCCGCGAGCGAGAAGCCAATGTCAGCCTCGGCGCCGACCTTGGGGGCGGAGAAGAATGCTCTCAAGGTTGAGAGTGCTGTTGACAACGACGGTATGCACAAACGCTCGAAATTATGTGCCTTTTTGCGGAGTGCTAATTATTCTACAGACGTCCTGGACAAACAATCCGAGACTAAGATGCGTCTTTATCCTCACGTCCCCCTCGCACCAGAGGTAGTGGACAGGTGGAACAAGATCCTCATGCCTCAGATCAACCATGCTCTGCGACACTTCTACAAGAAGCACCCAGAGTCCGTTGAGATTTCACTCGAATCAGTCGGACCAAGTCCTCAAAAGACACAACCCACTGTACTTGTTGTGTGCACCTCCGTGGGCAAGGTTCGCGCCATTCTTAAGAAGAGAATAGGTGATCTCTTTGACGGAACAACAGGCTTCGGTCTCAAGGTCTGCCGAGGTCACGTCTTGAGGTCTCGTCGACAGCCTGGTTCAGTCCTCAGATCCATGGCCAGAAGGTGTGCGAAGGGCGAGGGAGATGATGTGGAGGCTATCAACCCTGAATACCAGGAACGCCCCAGCAACGGCGCAAGTATTGGTGCTTGGATTGGAGATCGCCATCTGCCGCCTGTCAGTCTTGGAGGTCTCGTCATGGTCGATGACAAGCCTTATGGCATGACAGTTCACCACATGCTTGACGATCCAGACCGAGATTTCGGACCAAGCGACACTTTGAGATGCAGTGCCTTGCCCGATATGGACTGGTACGCACAATCCGGCGACGACAGCACTGTCGATGAAGAGGATGGTTACGAATTATCCGACACTGAGTCTGAGGACTACTCAGACTCTGATATTACGAGCGATTATGATGATGACGAAGAGGAGGAAGATGAAGATGAGCAATACAACGAGCCGGGTGACATTCCAGGTATTGAGCCAGGATGTGGCAATGGATACATCGTCACACAGCCTGCGTTGGACGATGTGGAAGAGGGCTTCTACCCTGATCCTGAGACTCAAGACGAAGACCACCTTGATACATACAGCGTGGGTGAGATATACGCCTCAAGTGGTATTCGTCGGAAACAAGCTTCTGGCCTCGTACATGAGGTCGACTGGGCCCTGTTCGAGTTTACCCACGACAGGTTGCCTGATGAGAACACTATCCCTCGCATCGATGCAAAGGCTGGATCATTACGGCCTACAGCCGTAGCTTCCTCAGACTCACTACCAAACATGGAGGTTCAGTGTATCGCCCGCACAAGTGGCTTGC
The DNA here is from genome assembly GCA_030777805.1 of Fusarium sp. MBC 364. Lineage (NCBI taxonomy): Eukaryota > Fungi > Ascomycota > Sordariomycetes > Hypocreales > Nectriaceae > Fusarium > Fusarium sp. MBC 364. The sequence continues at coordinate 124,165 of JAPFSC010000239.1, read as the reverse complement.
AAACCGGCAAGATCCTTCCTGCGCTTACAAGCGTCAAGATCTACGGTCGCATCTCACCCAGTCATGCATACCAAGTTACCAGTGCGGAGGAGACCAAGCAAGAGGATTCTCATAAGCACGTTCCTCTAGGTATTCCCGGCGACAGCGGCGCTTGGATCGTCAGTCGAGACGAAGGTCAACTATGCGGTCACGTCCTCGCATGGAGTCAACGCAAGCGCGTCGCGTACATCTGCCCTATGGACATCCTCCTGCAAGACATCGCCGAAACCCTCGAAGCCCACGAAATCAAGCTTCCCGGCGGCACCGCCGTGATAACAAACACCATCTCCCAGAAACAACCCAAATGTATGGAAGATGACCTAGAAGACCTCCTCTCAGAAGAAGAAGAAGAAGAAGATCTACCACCACAGCTAGTCAGCTCCCCTGATCCAGTCAGAGAAACAGCCGGTAGGCGAAAATCACCGCAGTCGAATTATAGTGCAGGTGCAAGTGAAAGAAGCTCTTCAAGTCCGATTCGGCTGGATACGTCTAGTGAAATAGGAGGATTGTCGAATCGATTTGAAGAGAGTTTGAGTATGAGCGGTAGTTTTGGAATAGGCGTTAGCGGGTGACAGCGACAGTAGGATACATCGTTTAGGTTGGTGGAATTGTTTTAAATACCCTAGCTTTATGAATAGTTTGTTGAATATGAACAGCCCAAGTTTCAGTATTGTCAACGATATTCCCATTGAAGATAGACAGGTCATAAGAATATTTCAGTTGTAATCTGAAAAAATTCCACGAGTAACCGTTGGTCAGAAGGATGTTCAGAATCGCGTATCTATGTCTGAGCAAGTTTGAAGACCACAATGGTGAATTAGCAAACAAGTCTTAACTATAGCATAGCATCGCATTCACGACTGCACATTTGGGAACAAAATTGAACTTGAACTAATAAATTGGATATGACCAGATCGAAACTATTCCAGTGCCAGACGCCTCATACATATTCCCCCGTCTATGATCCTTTCATTTCTAATTGTCTTAATGACTTGACATGAACCATGAGTAACATAAATCGCCAGTAAAAAAAACATATCGGGGATTGCTCCCATTCATAAAACCTCCTCAAATGTGTTCCATCTCCTTTACTGCTGGAGGTACTTGAGAATCTGCTCCCGCTCCTCAACGGGCATGACTCTCAAGACCTCACGAACACCAGTCCATCCGGCCTTAGCGTGGCCTCGGACAACAGTGGCAACCTCAGCTGCCAACACCTCAGACTTGAGTGCCTCGACCTTCTCGCTGATGGTCTTGCGCTCAGTCTCGTACCACTCAGTAACAGCCTGGTCATCCTTGTCCCAGTCAACAATGGCGGACCAGCTGCGGAGAAGGTGCAAGTATCTGTCACGAGTCTCCTTATCCTTGGTAGCAGTCTGGTTGTGCGAAGTGCTGATGATGGTGGAGGTCATGCGGCGCAGGATGCACTCCTCGTTGAGACGTCGGCGAAGACGCCAGTAGAAGAAGCGTCGAGCGTTGGTCCACTCGAGAACGTCGCGGACAACACCCTTGGCCTTCATGCGGCCAGCACGATCGTGGAGATCAGCGAACTGGACAGCGATCTGAGAGTAGACAGGCAGGAGCTCCTTCTCGCGAGCAGCCATCTTCTTCTTAATCTCGTCGGTCTGCTCAGTAGACAGACCAGCGTCCTGAAGCTGCTTCTTGAGACCAGCATAGGTAGGATCCATGCGGGCCATGGTCTGAACCTGCTTGTCCTTACGGTACTTGATACCGATAATACCATCGGGCTCAAGAACACCACCACGAGCCTCGGTATCAGCGTACATCTCCATGGCAGTCTCGTTGATGGTAGGATCGACGACGACCCAAGATCCACCACGAAGCTCACCGAAGGGAGGAATGTAGATGAAGATGGGCTGCTCGTACTTGGTGAGGGCATCAACGATGAAGGAACCGTACTTGAGGACCTCGTTGTACATGTCGCGCTGACCACCAGAGAAACCACGCCAGTTGGCAAGGATCATGAGAGGAAGCTGCTCACCGTTATTGAAGTCGTTGATGGCCTGAGCAGTCTTGAAGGCGGAGTTGGGATACCAAACACCACCAGCCTCGTTGCTGACCTGCTCGATAGAGTCAGGGTTGGCAGGGTCGGCAGGAGTGATGTTCTCGACAGATCGGACCTCAACACCGATGACACCCATAGGGATACCACCGAGACGAGCACGACCAACGACAACAGTCTTGGCCCAGCCACCGAGAGCCTCAACGAAAGAGTCCTTATCGAAGAGACCAGACTCGAAACCGTTCTCACCCTCGCGACCACCGATCATCCAGCGGACATCGTAAGGCTGCTTCTGGGGAGGGTAATAAGTGACATCACGGTTCCAGTCATCAACGCTGGGGCTGACAGGAACGGGGCTGTTGCGCTTCTCAGGGACAAACGACATCCAGTCAACAATCTTGGAAACACCAGCAAAGTCGTCGTTGGCAGTCATGTGAGAGACACCGTTGCGGTACATGATCTGAGTGCCACCAAGCTGAAGGTTAGAGGTGTAAACCTCGCGACCAAGCAGGTTGTTGAGAGCGGGAGCACCAGTCAGGATGATGGGCTGGCCCTCAATCTGGACAGCACGCTGACCAAGACGGACAAGGTAGGCACCAATACCAACGGAACGGCAAGTGACCAGGGTAACGGTGAAGATGTCGTTGTAAGCACGGCTGGTGGCACCGGCAATGAGACCAGAGCCTCGGAGACACTCAACACCAAGACCCTCCTCCTTACCGATGACAGTGACAATCTTGTGTCGCTTCTCGCCGTCCTCAGTAACCTCCTCGGTGATAACGTCCTTCTCGAATCGAGTCTTGGTCTCCTCATCGAGGTAGAGGTACTTGAAGCCAGTATCCTGCTTCTCGGGGTTGTTCCAAGCAACCTTGAAGTGACCCATAAGCTCATCAGCAAGGCCAAGACGAGCACCAGAATTGGCAGACAGGTAGATACGGGGGATGCCGAGCTTGCGGGCAAGCTCAGTGCACTTGTAGAAGAAGTCATCTTCCTTGGGACCGAATGAGCCAATCTTGTAGGTGATATCGTTGGCAATGACGATGAAGCGACGGCCGTTGGGGTACTCAGGGGTGCGGGCCCTGAAGATCCAACCAACCATACCGCAAGTGTTGGTACCGGGCTCACGGTTCACCTCATCGAGGCTGTCCTTGTCATCGAGAACAAGCTCAGTGAAGCTGATGCAGTCACCGGTCTTAGGCTGCTGAGAGGCCAGGCTGGGCTGAGCCTTAACAGCCTTAACCCAAGTGTTCTGGATAGCCTGTCGGAAAAGCTCAGGGAAATCGTAGACATACTGAGTTCCCATAAGGTGAGCCTTGTAACGCTTGGGCTGGAGCCAGTTCTTGGTGGGGTAGGGGGTAGAGACGGGCATCAAGTGCATAGGACCCTTCTCGTGAGTACCTCCAATGCTGTGGAAGACCCACTCGCCCTTCTCAGACTTGCGCTCAGCGTACATGTCGACATCGACAACGTAACCAGAGGTGTTGGTGATAACGACACGGAGAGGGTAAGGCTCGCCAGTCTGAGGATCAGTGCAGATAATGCGGATCTCGACCTGGGCGATACGGAGTCTCCAAGCACGGATACCGAATCGGTCAAGGAAGCCCTGGAGGCTCTCCTCGACCTCCTTAGGCTGAAGCTGGAACACAGGAGAGAAGTTGATGAAGACCTGGTTCAGATCAGAGTTGTTGTTGCCAATAATCTCGAGAGCGTCGAAGATATCGTTGACAACACGGTCAGCCTCAGAGATGAGGTACTCGGCAGTAGGGATCTCATCTCGGAGACGACCAGGTCGGATGACAGCACGAGTGAAGTATCGCTTGTCGGTGTCCACGTTCTTGCCCATACCCTCGTAAACGTGGATACTCTTGTTCTCAGTGAAGACAGGCTTGATGTGGAACTTGCTGAGACGAGCGAGCTCAAGCTGGAAAGCAAGAGCGGGCTCGCTGTGACGGATACTGTCGTCCTCCTTGTACTCGGGTCCACGGAAAGTGTAGTATCCGGGGTAAGAGCCATCGCTGTGACCGCAGATGAATGTAAGACGGCGAACGCCACGGGCAAGGAGCTCATCCTTGAACTGCTCGACGATGGGAAGGATGTCCTCGAGAGTCTCGCGATCGTCACGGTTCTCAACGTCACGAATAGCAACGTTGATAACAGCAGAAAGCTCCTCCTCGTTCTGCTTGAGAGGAGCAGGCTTGCGCTTGCCGCTGAGGTCGGGGATCAGACCAGGGGTGTTCTTCTTCTTCTGCTTCTGCTCGTGAGCAAGAGCCTCAAGGGCCTTACCAATGAGATCCTCAGCGTCATCGATGTACTTGCAAGGGACGATGACACCCTTGCGAGTAGGCTCGTCCTCCCACTTGCTGGTGAGGTAGGACATGTCGCTGATGGAGTGGATTCGCTTGAAGTTGAACTCACCTCCGCTGGGGGTAGCAGGAGTGGAGGGAGCAGCAGACTGAAGAGGAAGGCCAAACTCGGACTGACCAAGCTTTCGGAGCTGGAAGTCCCAAGAGACGAACTGAGGGTTATCGTTCTCGTCCTGGTGGTACTCAATCTGCTTCAGGATGTAAGCACGGTAGGCTCGGCGAACGTAGACCTCGAGAGAGGCCAGAGACACCCAGGGGTCCTCGTGAGCGAAGAACATGGTCAAGACATCAAAGACAGTGTACTTGGAGTCAACGACCTCCTTGATGATATCAAAGCTAGGCTCGCGGTGGTCCCAACCAGTCTCGCCGTATCGTGACTCAACGACGGAAGAACGAAGGATGTGCTCCATCTGAGAGGTTCGCTCCTCAAGCGAGGGGAGAGCGCACTGGATCATGATCTCACGAGCCTTGAGGGAGACCTTGGAAGTAGGTCGAGACTGGAGCTCAGTGAGCAGGCGGAGAGTCTCGCGGAGGTTCTTGGCGACGCTTCCAGCCTTGGGCTTGTTGGGGCGGTACTCCTCAAGGATAGCCAGGATGAGAGAGCTCTTGGAGCTCACACGGCTGTGAGACAGGACAGTGTGGACAACCTTCATGATATCATCCTTGTGCTGGTCACGGAGCTGCAGGACAACAGCATCCTCCTGAGGCTGGTTCATGAAGAGGTTCTCAACCTCCCAGTACTGTGTCAAGAGACCCTTGATGACGTTGAGCTCTCGGCTCTTCTGGCCCTCGGCGTACATATCCATAACCTCGGTCAGAGGGGAGAGAGTAGCCTTGAGAAGGTCGGCATCGCCGGCATCAACGTTGTCCTCGAGGAACTTGTTGAAGGCCTTGCTGAGAGCCTTGGCGGGGAACTCGGCGTTGCGAGACTTGCCGCGCTCAATAATCTGGGTGAACTGAGCATCGAGCTTCTGGGGCATACGGGAGTGGAGAGCAGAGAACTGAGCGTTCCACTCGCTGTAAGGAAGCTCGGTGTCTCGGAGAACCTCGATAAGATCCTTGAGGGTGCTGGCCATGATAACCGAGTTGTCGTAACCAAGGAGAATGTTGTGGAGGATGTTGTAGAGGAGAGAGAAGCGCTGAGCAGGCTTAGCACCGACAACGACAGGCTCGCCGTAGGCAGGAAGCTTGTCAACGAAAGCCTGGGCTTGCTTGACGCGGCTGGGATCGTCAAGAGCCAAGATACCGAGGATGTCACCAGCCTCAAGGGTGGCTCCGGGCTGCTTGATGAGCTGGACGATACCATCCTCCTGGGCAACGAGAGGCATGTACATCTTCATGACCTCGACCTCAGCAAAGGCCTGACCGGCACGAACGTGGGCACCGTTCTCGACGGAGTACTTGACAAGCTTACCAGGGCTGGGAGATCGAAGCTGGGTAGGGTCGTTCTCCTGCTCGAGCAAGCAAGTCTTGCTGTCAACGGACAGACGGGTGGCGCCAACCTCTTCCTTCCAGTAGACGTTGTGGCTTCGTCCGTCAAGGAGGACAAGGAGACCACCATCGCTCAGAGAACGGACACCAACGGAGCACTTGGAACCGTTGATGAAAAGGTGGTAGCTGTCGACACTAGCGCGGGTAGCTGTGAACTTGTAACGGAAGCCCTCGTAGATGAAGTCGATGGTGAAGACAGTCTTGAGGACATCCTTGGAGGGGACCTGACCCTTCTCAAGGCCAGCTCGGTACTCAGCCATACAGGCCTCACTGGCAATGTGAGCCTTGGCGACAGCACCACACACAACAGCAAGCATGGTCTCGGGTCGCTCAGCGGTAAGACGCTTGGAGATAAGCTCGTCCAGCCAGCCAGTGGAGATGGTGTTGTCCTCGAAAGCCTCAGTTTCGAGAAGCTTGATGAGGTACTCAATGGTGGTTCGGAAATCACCACGAATGCTCAGCTCCTTGAGGGCCATGACCATGTGCTTCCTTGAAGCAGATCGATTCTCACCATAGGCGAAGATGTGACCGAACTGACTGTCAGAGAAACTGTGAATACCACCTTGAGAACCGACTGAGAAGTAACCCCAGACGTTGGAGCTACTCCTGAAGTTGAGCTCGTGCATCACACCGTTGGAAGGCTTGAAACCCTCACCGGGATCCTCGGAGGTAATTCGGCAAGCGGTGGTGTGGCCCTTGGGCTGGGGTCGTCGCTGGCTCATGGCGGTCTCCTCGTTCTTGAACTCGAAGTCGATGTCGCTTGAGGTCTTGGGGTCGACGCCGTACAAGAGTCGAATGTCACGGATTCTGTGGAGAGGAATACCCATGGCAATCTGAAGCTGGGCAGCAGGCAGGTTGACACCACTGACCATCTCAGTGGTAGGATGCTCGACCTGAAGACGGGGGTTAAGCTCGAGGAAGTAGAACTTGTCGTCGGCGTGGGAGTAGAGGTACTCGACGGTACCGGCAGAGACGTAACCGACGAGCTTACCGAGACGAACAGCGGCATCCTCCATAGCCTTGAACGTGTCGGGCTTCGCGATGGTGACGGGAGCCTCTTCGATAATCTTCTGGTGACGTCGCTGAACGGAACAATCACGACCGAACAGGGAGATGTTGTTTCCGTACTGATCGGCAAGAAGCTGGACCTCAAGATGGCGGGCGTTGCCGGCAAGCTTCATGATAAAGATAGGAGAACCAGGAATTTCACTGGCGGCAGCCTTGTAGAGAGCCTCGAAGCCCTCCTCCTCGGTAGCCTTTCGGATACCCTTACCACCACCACCCTCAGAAGCCTTGATCATGACAGGGAAGCCAATCTCCTTGGCTCTCTCAAGACCCTCTTCCCACGATGACACGCATCCCTTGGCGTAGACATCATCGGCAACAGTAACGATGCCCTTGTCGTCAACAGCGACCTCGTCGACACCTGTTCCTGACCAAGGAATACAGGGCACGGCGGCGTGCTGTGCAACAATTGTGGAGGAAATCTTGTCACCCAATGATCGCATGGCAGATCCAGGGGGTCCGATAAAGACAATCTTGTTGGGCGAAGCAGCCAGCGACTCTGGCAGCTTGGGGTTTTCTGAAGCGTGACCCCATCCAGCCCAGACGGCATGGACGTTCATACGCTCAGCAATGTCGACGATCAACTCGACGTTGGCATAGTTGTGGTTGTTGGTACCGCCGGGAACCTCGACGTAGTGGTCCGCCATTCGGATGTATTCTGCGTTAGCCTGCAGATCTTCGGGGGTAGCCATCACAGTGAAGTGAATGGCTCGCTCGTCGCCGAACGTCTCGTATGCCCATTTTCGGACTGATCGAATCTCCTTAACGGCAGCGATACCGTTGTTGGCAATGAGGACCTGCAGAGCAAAAGTTCTGTTAGTTAAACCATTCCCAGATGCAAATGGCCAGCAATGGCGGGGTCCCAATTCCTTCCCCAATGCTGCCAAATTTTGTTGAATCTAGGTTTTCTTACGTTGGTGATGACAGTGTGACCATCATTTTGGCCGACAAAGTCCTTGACCTTGCTCGGGGGAGCATTCTCCAATCGGTTGCCGCCGATGAAGTGGTCTGCGATATTGTACTTCTCTGCATACGACTGCTTGCCATTGACATAGGGCACCGACCGCCCATTGGCACCCTCCTGGGCACCAGCTGAGATCTCAGTCATGGCTGCTGCGTTATGTGTAAAGAGAAGTAAAAAGGAGGAGAGGAGAGATTATTGAGGAGGAGGATAATCGAGGGGAGAAAGAAGTCGAAAAGTCGGGAATGAGGAGATTGATCAAAAGGTTGAACCGTGTCTCTCTCAGGTCGTCATGAGCCGTCCAGTCTAAAGTGGCGGGCGCGCAGGGGCAATCACGGCAGGGGTAGCTCCGGCCGAAGAAAAAAAGCAAGACGGATGCTGGGTCTGCTCGTTAGGTCGGCTGTTGGGGAGAAAAAAAAGTGTCCCAGGAGTGTGGTATAGGCGCTAAAAATACAGAAGGGTTTAAAGTGTAGCCAGAGGTAAAATTAAGATGGAGGAGATGAGAGAGGGAAAGGAAGAACAGATTCTGGCTGAGGAGGACCAGAAACTGATTATGTAGATAAGAACAAGAGGTCAATCTTGATCTTCTTCCTATTGGACTGGACTTTAAAGGTGAGGAGAGGTAAAAAAGAGAGAAGAACTCTTGAAGAAAGGGAGAAGAGAGTTATGTGGGAGACGTTGAACCCAAGTACATAAAGGAAGCGATTGGAAGCTATCGATGTACAACGAGTAGTCTACAGTACCGCATCTGCACTGTACAAGGATGGAGACCAATTCAATGGATCTGCAAAATGCTCCCCACTCCATTTTCCCCTTGCGGGTTGTTGACCTGGTCCTGTTGACTGCTGTTGGCTGGTGGCAAGCCTAGCAAGTCCCTCTCGGCACCTGGCGGGGAAGAGAAACGTGGGAAAACTAGAACTGTTGGGAGACAAGCCCGCCCTGGGCGTAGACTGACCCCCTGGGGGCCCTGGGGTCATCCAGTGAAATGAAACCAGACAGTTTAGTCTGCTATTTCCCCCAATGGAAATGATTTGATACACTGTATAGTACAGTCGAGCAGTGGAGTTGAGATTCATTTTCTTTTGGTCCTGTCTTGTCGGCTTTGCAAAGACCCGGAATGCCAGAGGAGGGGCACCCTTCAGGGTCCATTCTCATGACATGACATGGCATCCTTGGGAGATGAAAGAGGTTGAGGGGCCGGTATTTTTTTGCTGCGGGTGAAGGTGGGGCCGTTAACCACAAGTAACTTTTTGATGTACCTATCACCACCACCACATTCATCATGACAGCCAAGCATAGCAAGGGAACAAACAGGGTCAACTATCTCATTCCCAGCCAAGCCATGGCGGCTCCGGGTCGATTGATGGGGTATGGGTAATGACACTGCATTTAGTAGTACGCGCATTGGTCTGAACTTGAGGTGGTTGAGAAAGGCAGTTTCCATCCGGAGACCGAACAAGACACCGGAATCCGTATCGGAAGCCGGATGCCATCATGGTCAAAAGTGTTGGCTATAATTGGAGAAGCCATCATGACAACTAGGTTTGTTTGAGAACGGTTTTTACGAAGTAGATGCTGTAAATAGTAAGCTGATTACGAGCTCGTAAGCTGATATCATGACTAGGGAAGTTACTTCTTCAGACTTAATATAATGATCTGGAGGTCATTGACTCCTTTAAGGGTGCTGAGCTGGTCTATTGAAGCTCTGTATTATGTAGGTTTCATCATTGTCGGAGATTTTCGGTGTATGGCTGTAGATGCATCATGGTGGCTTACACACTCGGAACCCGACCACCAGCTGACCTATCCATACATACCACTACATATTACCACATATTACCATATATTACTACATATTACCACATATCACCACAGCAGTTCAACTTCTTACAAAACTACCAATCAACTAACAAACTTATCAATCTAGCTCCAGCGTCAACGGCATCTTCCTAACTCACTCATAGTTATCCTACAACCCAACCGTTCAACCCTTCATATCCAATCCCTCATATTACCAGCGACATCCCTCCCACCACAAGGCTGAACTGTCACTCAGACCTGGTGTACATACACACCCCTGTCCGTTATCGTTATCAATCCCAAAAAGCCACAGATGCAAGCCGCATGTTGAGAACCAGTCAGGCGTTGAGACCTACCAACGCCAACTGAACTGACGTCTTCACTCTTTGACGTGACTTCCTGTGATCCGGTACCGTTGACCTGAGCTTTTGCCGAGCGGGAGCGAGATTGAGAAAGCACGGTGACCATTGACAAGGGACTACGTATGTCTGTAAGTGATTACCTACATGTCTGGTTCAAAGGTTCAACCTTTTTGGGTAGCAATCTTTAATTTCTTCTGAACCTAAGGATTGTCAATTCCATGCTTTTCTTCGGTGAGGCTGGGTATCTTCTAATGAGACTGGATACCTGTAATCAATAGTCAATGGATCACTTCTTGAGCCTCATCTCATCTAAACCAAGACAGCCCAGCCTAACCTCCACTTCCCTCGCCCAAGCAATACCCCTGTCTTGGCATCTCATCTCCAGACCTACCAATGCAGACTTATCTTCCCCAGCATCTTGAAGCTTACGTAGGTCAAGAATTCATACGTACTGTAGTGCTATCGACCAAATCTCTCATAACAAAAGGCTAGTATTCCAGAACAAGATAGGCATCCATGATACAACATCTCAGATTCACCAATTCTTGACCGATGAAATGCCCCCCACTTCCCACTAGCGTTCTACCTTATTTCTCCCACACCCCCCTTCCTCTCAGAAAAAAAGGACCTCCTCCCCAATTGTTGAGTTCCCCAATCTTCCATCCAATTAGACAACTCATTTGTTTTTCGGGGTTGATCTCAGAGCCGCAGCCTCGCAGTCCGCGGATCCCCAACATTGTTCTTTTTTTTTTCCTTCCGTCTCGGAATGGCGGCATTGCAGGATATCTGTCCCAGATCTAAGGATATGGTTATACCCGGAGCCGAAGCTCGGTGATACGTTTATTGTGTTGTGTTGAGTTCGGTCAAGCCCCGTGTTGTCGCTTGCGTGTTATCATATTGCCAGACCGTTAAATCCTCTGATAGTAAAGGTTCTTAACTGAGCGATAAACAGATTCGCTTACATAGGGATTTGAGTGGTGGTTGCATCCGCTACTCCTATCGGCTCAACACCTGTACATCCTCTCAACCGCATTTTGAACAATGGGTCTTGAATATTGGTTAACCGTCGTAAAGCTTGGAGACAATAGCATTAAAACTCGAGTCTACGTAAAGCCAAACTTGAGTTTATAAAATAAGGAAATTTGCAAATAAACGTCAGGGCATCACGAGCCACCTCTGGAACTGTCATGAATTCATTGTATGTATTTGGCGTATCAAGACTAGGGCTTCATCTCCATCCCCAGATCTCGAGCTAAGGTTTAAGATACTGTACAATCAACCATGTATGTATCGTACGCCTCCACAATCTGTATTTACACGTCTTCCACTCCTTCTTTCTCCAACTCCAATGCACAAAGGGAAATATTTGATTCAAGTTATAGTAAGTCCAGGCCAGAGCTAGCCCTCGGGCCGCTGCCTCAGCCTTGTCAGACATCGTACGACTCCCCACTGATGTCCGCATGTCCGCCCTCCCCCCGCGAGCAACCTTACTTCAGTAAGAAAAGAGTAGCCTCGCATCAATTCCTTCCCCAGTATTACCCGCTCCTTTTTGGCAGCCGTTTTTAGAAAAAAAGAGACCATCCAAGCAGATCTGCCCGGTCGATGACTCGCTTTCGGAGCGGTACACCCCCGTCTATCCAGGCCCAGCCGGTATAGCTTGTATGTATGTGATTCGGATATACACCTGGCCAGGCCCTGACTCTCTCTTTCTTCCCTTTCCCTCCCTTCTAGAAAAACAAAAGAAAAAATGATAAATGCCATCCGTGTCTTCATAACTTCCGTAAACCCCGGTGCCGAAATCCCATGTACCCAAAGAAGCAGAAGTATTAGTAACAAAAGTCTGCCAGAGAGCAAGAAGTGGAATTCCGTAACCATCGTCAACACCGTCTTCGCCGTCTTGAAGCGCCAGCCGTAAAAGTATGCCGTACCGTCCAACCCATATGTATTGCAGAAACGGATATCAAATGTGTGAGGGTGAAATGCGACCAATTTGTGTGAACCGCTCGAACCGCTGTAAAGTAAATAAAATGATAGAAACACAGGTGATCTGAAAGAGAAGCAGAGCTATGTAAAGTTTTTGACTGCTTAGTATGTCTCTCCCAGATCGCTCAGTTGTTTCCTTGGAGGTCCGGATACGCTGGACCTCATAGCGTTGCTGATCCGTCGGCTGCCGCTTCGCCGACGGAGTGATGGCATGGGAATCCCACTGCCTTCACCATTCTGGTTTGAGTATGTACCTCGGCGGCTTGGTGTTCGAAATTCGCCTTCGTCCTCTTCCTCCAGGTCAAGCTGGCTGATGCTGGCTGAGTGGCCGTGGAATCCCATAGAGGAGCGAGATCGGCCCATGGGTGTTCGTGAGCCTGTAAGTGATGCACGTGAAATTGGTCGTGGGATGCCCTCGCCGGCGGCTCGAGAAGGTGGCCGAGCATACGACGTCATACTAGCACGTGAGCTTGGCCTGCTCATCTCATCCGGGCCTCCACGGTTCGGCAACGGTCCAAATGATAGTCGGCTGACTCCAGACGTGCTAAGTCGAGGAACATGGCTTCCCTTGGACGTAGATGATGGGATGTTGGTAGGAGTAGGTTCGTCGCCTGCTACCGAAGATGCAGCGGAGCCACTAGTGCGCTTGCGAGAACGGATCGTAACCGATGAAGGCATGGCAGTAGCGCTGTATACATTGGTCCGCGGTGAAGCTCGGGGAGGTGTGCGAGTCGGCCCGGGAAGTTTAGATCGCGCAGAGTGCACACGAGCCTCAAGTCGCTGCATTTGCGCCGTGAGTGTTCGGATGTGGGTAAGTGAGTTCGAGGTAGGAAGCTTGTTCGAAGCCGAGCGAGGTCCAACAGCACGCTGGGCAGGGGTGCGCATCGTGGTCTGGCCACCAGTCGAGATGCGGCTGCCAGGTGCGCGTTGCGCCGACGTAGCTGTAGGAGGCTTCGAACGAGGCTTGGGTGTGGTGCTGACGTCGGCTGAAGGCAGACGAGAGCGACTAACAGTTCTGCGGTGACCCTGTGCCCTTGAAGCTGCAACCTTGGGAAGAGGCGCAGAAACATCAGACATGGGAGGCGACGGTGGGTCGGGAAGCTCAGAAAGAGTATCGCCATCCTCAGTCGGTACAGGCGACTTGGAGTCGGGAGGTGTTGTGATGAGAGGAGAGCTGGCGGTAGAACCGGGAGAGGCGGGATGGCCGTCGAATGTCGGTGACGCAAGAACAGAGAGGTCGGTCGAAATGGTTGACAAATGTCGAGACTCCTGCTTCTTGATTTTGTCCTGAAGAAGCTCGGCTTCGATCTTGAGGTCGCCAAATTCCTCACGCAGGCGCTGCGACTCGATACGTAGTTGTTCACGCTCCTGCTCAACGATCTTGATCTCCTCCTCCATCATGACGGCCCTCTCGATCGCTTGGTTGTACTTGGATTCCATGTCCTCCAATGATGACGTGGTGTTGCGCGCCTGTCGCTCAAAATCATCGTTGGCAACCTCGATATCCCTCAGCTTCAATTGCAAAGTTCGGTTGGTATCTCGAAGGGTTGTGATTTCTTTCTCGAGCGCATTCTGGGATGCGCTAGCCTCGGACTTTGATTCCCTATATTTTCTCTGTGCGACGAAAAAGAAGCGGTTGAGTCAGCCAAAATGTCCGTCGGACCAGAGTTGACATCTGTGTCTGAGGCTGTGCGTGAGTCAACATACCTTCCACTCTTCCACTTCATATCCCAGGGCCTCGGCCTTTTCTTGATGGTAACGTTCCTGCTTCTCTGCTCTCTCGATATCCTTCTCCAACTCTTGCTCTAGTTCTCTGCTTGAGTCTCTGAATTCGGCGAGTTCGCTCTCTAGTTGTTCGTATTGCGACTTGTACCAGCCAAGAGTATCCTCGACGGTGGCACTAGGGCCTGGCGGCGATGATGGAGGCTCAGAAGCCATGCTGGGCGGTAAATAAGTTATCTTGTTACGATGGCTGGTTGCTTGTGTTGTTTATCGCATCGATACAGCCGAAAAGGAGGTAATGATCGTTATTGTGGAAATGTCGGGGGACGTGATAGAAGATGGCGCAGGTGAAAATACAGGTACAAGAAAGATAAAAAGTCGTCGGTGAATTCGTCGAGCGATTTGATGTTGTCAATGCGCAACTGTCATCGTCGTTAGTCGCCCTGTTCCTGGTCGAGGTGGCGGGAAGATGTCGCTCACCGATCCCCAGACGGACCCAACGTTGATCAGAAGGGAAACAGACTAGGAGTGCACCTTCGTTATGGATGACCCTGAGTCGCAACTGCACTTGGCGATAAAGTGCAGTGAGTCGCTACGCTAGAATTGAACTGTGCTGTTTCTGTTAGTTAGTAGTCGCGGCCGCTGGAGAGCGGAAGTTCCATGGATAGGAAACGTCGCGCGGCGGGTTGTCGAGAGAGGTTGTTGAATGTTGAATGTTTGGCCTGTGACCCTCGCTGTTGATGCGACACCTCACTGAACCAGCCAGCCCCCCCATTCTCCTTGTGCCAGCATCATGCACCATACTTTTATTGGTCTAGCGTCTGGCAACCATGGGCAACAAGAGCGTCTTCGTTCCTTCAACGACCCCACTATTGGACAGCAATCAAGTGTCTCAGATACACGTGACTCTCCCTATGACTCTTTGTGCCTGACTTATGGTCATGATCCCTCCTCTGTATGTATGCGTTGGCATTTGACCCAGGTACTGTTACTGTATGTGATTCTAGATTCATGACCTGCAGTGCGCCTATCTTGCCTTGCCTTGCTCTTTCATCTTGAATTTCCGTGCATCACTTTGTGGGCTGCGCATTGTCACTCTGTGACGTGACAGGGGTCCGCCACTTGGTTTGTCTAAGACCCGAGTTTCATAAAAGGGTCTATGAATAGACGTTGGCCACAATTCAATATGATGCACACATATTCATCACTTTCGCATAACATGAGATGACAGCCCAGGATCATAGTGATACGGAAAAAAGAGGCATTTTTTGAGCTGTCAAATGCACATTAAAGTGTCACCTGAACCAATCCTTTGTTGTGTTTTGTCTGAAGTCATAATATCCACTCTCGTGCAGGGTATTATGTTTGTGGCTTCATTCCACAAAAGCAAAGTGACATAATTCAATCAATTCATGCTTGTTGTATCTAGTTATGATGAAGGATTAAGAGAAAAAACGCTAAACCATCAAAGGATCTTCTAAACGCTTTCTATTAGACGTCCGACCCTCATGTTTGCTCATAGCCTTGCCCCTCCAGCTCTCCATGCGCCTCTAACCCTTCCCGCTCCTGCAGCAGCGGCACCGAAATTATGCAGCCTTTCCCCAATAAGGTAGGCCTCATCGCGGATGCGAGCGGTCCAGCCGTTAAATACCTTTACCAAGCCAATGGTATTCTTGATCAGCAGTGCGAATAGTGCAACAGCTGGGTAGGAATGTCGATAAATAATTGCAAGTCGTGCAGCCTCCACCAATTCATTTTCTCCAGGCTGGGCACCCTGGATTAGATTGTACTTGATAAAAGTGCTAGCAATCGCTGGAGGTCCAAAAATGGCAGCCCCAGCAATCGCCAAGCCAGGTAGGACGAAAGCTCGGGTCAAGACACTAGCATCGGGGTGCATCCAGCCGCCTCGTGTTACCGTCCTAACAGCATTGGCAAGGCGACTCTCTGGGAACATGGCTGTAATCATTCGAGCTCCGAGCTTCAAATACAACAGACCAAGCGTCCAGGCTTGGATGACACGGACGGTATGACGACTGGCTTCGGAGGCGCCCTCTCTGGATGCCAGAACAGATGCTGCAGTAGGAGGATGCATGTAGGTGTGCAGAGGGAGCACAAGGTACAGCTCCATAAGACCTGAGACCAACAGCGGGAAAACGATGTAAAGGAAAAAGTAGGTATAAACCAGCTTAACTCCCTGCAGCATAACCGTAGCGGTTCGACGCTCAAGATCACCGGCAGTGAGCGATGCACGGACAGCGGACAGCCCGTCTTTGATCTTGGTACACACACTGCGAAGATGAAAGACCAAATAGGCCGCAGTCCCAAGCAGATAAACGCCAATGCTGAATGCGTAAATGTCATTTGTGCGGATATGCTGCGGGATCAGCATCTTGAACATTCGTCGACCAAACACTAACGGGATGATGGTAAAGCCGACGCCTGTAACCGCCGCAAATATCCAGATGAACAGGATGAAAAGGAAGATTCTCGCTCGGAAGTGGGGTGGGATATAGACCATCTGGTATTGGTTGCTGGCGTAAAGGTCAGAATCGTCTTGACCGTCGTTCCTTCGGCCATGTTCATCCACTTCCAGGAAAACCTTTCTACCCTTAGGAATTTTAACACGGTCGGAAGCGGGTGCCCGGACGAAATGTCCACTCTCAACGAGCTGGTTTGCCTCTTTGAGTTGGTTCTTGTGGCGAGTGAGCGAGCGAATCTCGCTGTTATTGAGAGGTGTCTTGGGCTTAGCATCACCGCCATCAAAGAAGTCGGTCCAGGTCTTGGGTACAACGTGATACCTATCACTCAGCTCCAAGAACAGAGTCTTGTACCACGGCAGATCCTGCTTTCTGCGAGCATTTCCAAGTTGAAGGCTTCCTTCTTCGTCAATCTTTCTTTCCCCGAAAAGGAAATAAGTGAGTCGCAAGCCTCTTGCGCAAGTTCTGAACCACCAGGTATACATGGCATGGAGTCCATCACCGGGTTTGAAGAAGTTGACAGCAAGCGGCATGAGGAAGTTGTAGAACAGAAGGTCCACAGGAAACTCAAGCACTGGTTCGTTAGATGAGTAGTGGACCGGAAGAACTCCAGGAACCGCGTAAGAGAGACCCCATACGACGCCTCCCAGACAAACTATGACCAGCGCACCATAAAC
The DNA here is from genome assembly GCA_030777805.1 of Fusarium sp. MBC 364. Classification (NCBI taxonomy): domain Eukaryota; kingdom Fungi; phylum Ascomycota; class Sordariomycetes; order Hypocreales; family Nectriaceae; genus Fusarium; species Fusarium sp. MBC 364. Next base: position 107,202 of record JAPFSC010000239.1, on the reverse strand, counting down.
GAAAGCCGAGAAGAGAATCTTCCTCAATTGAGTGGTCAGGTTCCTCTCTAGCACATCACGCACCGGATGGAACTCGGGATCATCAGGGTCACGAATGAAGTCTGTGATTATGTTAGTTGTGCAGTCCTCGAGGAGGGCGTTGGGGAGTCTTACAGAGAACGCCTTGGCGCATTATTTTGCGGCACATAGACACGAACAGTGCGAAATGGAACATGTATCCAGTGCCAACGAACCAGTGAACAAAGACCGAAGTGAGAGGATAGTTGTAAGTGAAAAGGAGTCGAGACTTGAAGGTCGTGTTTTCAAACAGGGGAAGCAGGGCACCATCCAAGAGCAGTCCACAGTAGAGTGGGAAAACAAGCATCTCAATGCTGATGATCATAATGACTTTCATGATGCCACTAGCTTGGTGCAGAGTATCGATGATGCCAGCTTCCCAAGCTTGCAGAATGTGCCCTCGAGAGAATGGACTTCCACGCTTGAGATAGAGCGCACCCATAAAAAACAATGTCGCATAGCCTGCTGTGATAGCCCAGAATCGATCCAGGCCAGACCAATGGGCCAGCTCAGGGTTAACAGTAAGGGATCCATCGGACTCGCCAAGATTGATGACCCATGAGTTAGGTTTGAGGAGCGCAGACGAAAGAACGACCACCTTGGACCAGGCGGTGTTGACTGCCAAAGTTGTGTCTTCGATGGACAGGTCGCTGCTCAAGAACCTACCGCTGAGTATGAAGCCCAAGGTTTTGCTGATGATTGTGAAGACTGTGCCGATGTGGCTCTTGACAGAGAGGAGTGCACTATGGCTGATAGCGGAAAAGTTCTGCATCTCTGCAGCAGACATGGGGATCTCCATAAAAGTGTAATCAACAACTCGGGAACCGGCGGTAGTCCAGAGGGCCCATGAGGCCTTCCTCGCCGTCAAGACTTGAGCGCCAATAAAGCCTCCAATGATGCCTGTAAACATATCGATAAGGTTGATGACAACCCACAGACCGAACCCGATAGCCATGACAGCTGCATCTTGCAAAAGTTTTGAAAACTCGAAGATCAAACGAACAAGGCGCATGGGATTGGCAAGAATCCATACACTGACACGTCCAAAATTGTAGGGAACAAAAATGCAAGCAAAGATTGTCACAGAGACAAGAACCGCGCAGAAAATGGCGTTTTGAAAAAGCCCGGCGATAGGGCCACGCATACCAATGAGCTCCATGACACCCTCGAAGTCTTCCAAGTCTTCCATGGCTTCTTGGTCAAGGCCAACATCGGGGGGATCAGCCACATTCTCAGCTTCTTCGGGATTCTCAGCTACACCAGGCTCAGGGTTCGCGACTTCTGGATGAAGGTCTTCAAGCTCGGTTTCCCAGCCATCTGTGTCGTCAAGTTGGGCAGCAAGCTCGCCAGCCTCAGCTGCTAGTGCGGGCTGTCTATTTTGTTGCACGTCGTCCAGGTCGCCCCACATGAAATCGGTCACCCTATTGACCAAACCAGCAGGTCGCTCTTCTTCGACTATTGGGTCAGTGTCGATTTGTTGAGGCCTTGGTATTTCCGAAGGGAGTGATTCATTTGAATCAGTTCGGCCCATTGCACGGAGGAGGTCGTCGGGGTGTTCCCTCTGACTAGATGAGGCGGTAGGTCCGGTTGAGAGACTAACATCGTCTCGGATCATTCTCTCAACATGTGCGGGTGAAAACGGTGATCGGTGATTGCGGTTTCCATCAGATGGCTGTTCATCTTGTGTATCGACAGGAAGACCAGCAAATGACCAGCTGTTGTTCGCCAAAGGATTTACGGAATCTTGCAGCTGGGGGCCATCAGAAATAGCGCGAGGCCGGGAAGCACTTGGCTGCGATTCAGAGTCAAAAGGAGTCGTAATAAACTCCAAGTTTGAGGAAAATGGCGTAGTCTCCTTTTCCTTGCCTTTGCTGGAGGAAGATTCGCCAGGTGCATCCAGGGGTGTAGGAAATTCGTCTGAACCGGGAGTAAAAGCCTTTCTGGAAGAGCTGGCGGCAGTAGAGCCAGAGCTCCCTATACGCTCCTGAGCAGAATTCTCGCCAGGCTGTACATTGCCATCCCGCTCGCCAAAAGCCCGTCGGGTGATGTCAACCCAGTAGGCGAGTTTTACTTCAAGTCCTTCTTCATGGATTATCTCCAGAATCCTCTCATGATCGCCGTCGGCCTCGCGATAGATACGCAAGTAATCGTACACACTGGCACGCTCCTCAGAGGGGTTGATGTCCGTAGGCAGATTGGCCTCAGCACCACTTGACCCAGAAGGCGCAACTTCCGTTAGACCCTCGGGAAGCACGAGCCCAGAGTTTGTTGACCTACGTCGGCGTGTTTCGGTTTGGACCTCGACAGCGAAGTCGACATCATTAGCGATGGGCTCTCCGGTATCAAGCGTCTCGTCATCTGACTCGTCTGGACCTGGTAAATCCTCCACGTCCTCAGGTCGAACAAGCATTGGTTCTTGCTGTGCCAAAGGGTTTTCAGGGGCTGCAAACGCTGCACGCATATTCATCTCTGGTTGTTGTTGAACGACATAGTCCCGAACCAAGATAACGAGGATGAAGCACACAATGACCAAGACAGTGATAATTTGACCCTCCAGGACTGAAATTACTGCTCGGTTGATTGTTGGATTGCGGGTAAGATTGTTTAGGAAAGCCACTTCGCCCAGCAATGTTGGTGGGATAGATGCAGATCCGGATCCATTCGCGTTGGCAGCCTCCAAAGATGCGTCAGGTCGGTCGGACTTGCTTGACATGCCCCAGCTTCCCAGGAAAACTCGTACAAGAAAATCGCTAATGTTCTGGTCCGATAAGCCATCGAACAAGGCCTTGGCAGCAGCTGATGTGGTCGTGGGCGCAAACAAGGGGCTTGAAGGGCATGTATCGGCATCCAAAGCTGAAGAGGAAAGATGGGCACCAGAGCTGGACGCCAAGGTACCATTGGTATCATATGCTGTTGGAGAGTTGCCGAAACCTTCGTCACTAATCCAGAACATGAAGGACCACACCGTTCTCATAAAGTAGGGTAACCAACAAAGCCACACACTAATGGCCATGGCTCCACGAAGCCAAACGAGAACATTTTGTAAAAGATACCTTGTCATATGCCCAATAAAGATATGCACTGGTAGGGACTGAGGCATGTCGGGAGCGTATAGCTTGGTGAACCGGAAAGACGTTTTACAAAGCTCACAGTATTTCTTTTGCGAATGTGAAAGCCATTCCATCAAACAATCTTGGTGAACATATTTGATACTACCACTGCACTTGCACGGGTAGAACAAGGGTTCCTCCGGTGTTCCTTCACCTCGACATATTCGACAAATTCCAGGGGCGGCGTCTGAAGGCTGCGGGAAGTCGTCGGATCGAGTCGAAGTTCGGGTATGGCCCTTGGGCTTTGGACTCGTAGTCAGGTCTTCCATGGCGAAAAATTAACTCGGCGAAAGCGAATCGGGGATATCGATCGCGCCCACGAGGGGCTTATTATAAGGGGGTGGCCGACAGGAGCATGCGCCGGCTACTGGGATAATATCGAGGGGTCTGAATGGAGACAAAGAGACTCCAGAACGGGAGAAAGCCACCGATAAGCGATGCAGATAGCAACTGTTGAATATCGATTTTCGATCGTCCTAGAGGTCGACAGCAAACACGCATATAAGTCTCGCGTCCGTTTGAGCGTTGGAGATTGCGAACGGTCGCAAGTCTTCAAGTCGTAGATGCAGAGTCAACCAAACTGTTGAGAGACGTGGTTGTTAATAATTGCCCGTGCTGTTCAGAGGAGCCACTAAACCGCCACCCCACACAGAACCTTGGACCCAACCTAAGAAGGTGCCAGTGCCAGGTCTATTGCATGCGGGTCGGGTCAGTAATATTCCGATGATTACAGGAAGCGCAGGAACTCACGTGTCTGCGATGCTAGTTGATGTCATCAGCTTCGACAAAGAAGGAAATGTTTTCTTAGAGTAGTCGATGTTTATCATGCTTGATAAATTAGGGTGTTCTTGTCTACATGTGAATAACTCAAGGCCTGCTATAGATGTTTTGGTATCGTGTCGGTCTCACATCAAGGTTAAGGTCTCTTGTATATGGCATGAAGCGTACTTGCGTCGACTACGCCATGGGTATCTCCTACCATTAATCATCATCATTAAAATGGAAGTCGTAGGTGAAATCACGTAGGTATGTAAATATATCGGACTGCTAATTCATTGCTGGTAAGATGCTTCGTGTTTATAGTACGACATCAGACAGCAGAATTATTCGTTCTTCAAGTATCATTTAGGGTAACTTTGTTCCAATATTTCCGTCATAACGGGGAGCAGGACAGTTCGTAGCGCAATCACATGGAAATGATTTAACCTATCGGCTACAGCCTACACCCTTTCCTTACCGACGAGAGTTTGTCACTGCGGCTGATCTGAGCCTCTCTGAAAGCTGTCAAAACTCAAGCAGAAAGCTTACCATAGGCTTAGCCTCAGTTGTTTCCTGCTCTTGGCAAAAGATAGTCACTGATAATCAACCATTGTTGACACCCGTCAACCTCCCTGACGTATTATGTTTGACCTCGACTCCGATGAGCCAATCACCGCGAATCCTCTTGTCTGTGGCATCAAAGAGGGCCCGGGGTAAAGCAAGCTTGGACGGTTGCCAATGACGTCGCAGCCCATGCAACTGTTTCGGAGGTGCAGTACAGGATGCAAACTGCTGGGCATAGCTTATCTGCTGCCGACAGAAGTTGGTGGAGAAATAGGGATATGGCGTACTGAAAGGATGGATGGATGACACCACTTTACAGAAGTGATGTGCGTACTAACGTTAGATACCTACCTTCCTAGGATTCCAGACCAAGGCAAGCAGCTGTAAACGACGTCAATCAGTGACTTCAGTGATTTCTCCTCTATTTCCGATTTTCCTTTCCTCTTTTAAACGTAAACCATCAAAAGCCAAGAGCTTCGCAGATTGATTTCATCTGTAATTATCCGTATCTTCGGTCGCTTTAATTGCCGTCTCGCTTCTGTCTCGAGCGTGTCGCAGGAAGACCTACCTAGCCAAGCCTAGCAGCACCCTAGGTTCCCTTTCGCTTGCTTCCATCATTACGACTCCATTTTAGCACAAAGCACGACCCCTGCTGAGTGTACTATAGCGCACTGTTGCAGGTAAGCCAAGCCAGCATTGAAGCCGACGGGAAGCTTCTAAAACTTCCCCAGGCCGAAATTTCTCTGCAACCCTGGACTTGACTGATCCGATCCTTCTTTTGTCTAGGCCATCTGTTCATTTCAGAGAACACTTTTGTTCAACGGTGCATCCTCCCGCGTAGCTTGTTGCTGAAGGTTCTTGCTACCGTTCGCTTGCCTTCTCGGCTATCGCTCTTCAACGTCTTTCATCATCAACCTTCCTGACCGCAGTGCGCGTCTATCTATCTCGTTATCATGGCCGAGTCCGGCGGCTCGATCATGAATGGCAACGGCCACATGAACGGCAAGACGAATGGAAAGCCTATCGCTGGCCGCAGAAGACCAATTAAGCAGAGAAGAAGCATTTTGGCATGGACTTTCAATGTCGTAGCTAGGTAAGTTCCCCACGCGCGTCATTGCGCTGTATCTTACTGCTAGCTGGCTACTTTTTTCACGATCCTTGCAGCTATCAGCGCATCAAGATGCCAGTGCTTTTCTACGTTGACCTGAGCTGACCATCATATTTTAGACTCGCGACATGGGCCGCTATCCTGACTGTCCTCTTCCGATGCCCCTCATCACTTGAGGAGTGCGACGAGACCTCTCCCTCAATCTGCAAACCATACTTCCAGCTTAAGAACACCGTGCAACCTCAGGTGCAACCGTACTACGACCATTACGCAGCACCCTACGTCGAGATCGCCCGTCCTTACTACGAGACCGCCGAGAAGAAGGTCTGGCAGCCCACTCGTGCGTACGCTGTTCAGTACGGAGCCCCTTGGGTCGAGAAGGCCCGGGAGCACACTCTAGCTCAATGGGAGAAGAATGGACAACCCCAGCTCGTCAAGTACCAGGCTCTTGCACGTTCGCATTATGACCAGTCTGTTGGCCCCTACGTCAACCAAGCTGGCGAGCAGCTAGGCCCGTACTACGAAATCGCTCGTACCAACGGCCTGCAAGTCTACTACGAATATCTTCAGCCAGGTTATGCCTACGTTCACCCTTACGCTGTTCGAGGTTACGACGCGGCTTCCGATTTCACCAAGACCACTGCGCTTCCTACCGCTTACTGGACCTACAACAAGACCTACTCTTTCCTTGACAGCAATGTCTGGCCTCACATCCGTTCTGTCTATGCCCAGAGCGTTGAGCCCCAGCTTGTTCGCATTGGTGAGCGCTTAGGACGTTACAAGAACAAGTCCAAGTCTATCCAGGAGAACTACTCTGCAAGCTATGTCACTGGAACAACCGCTTCTTCCTTCCAGAAGCCTTCTCCCCAGAGCACCACATCAGTCGCATCTGTCGAGTCCGCTAAGTCTTCTACATCTTCCTCTCAGGCCCCTGTTGCCACAGAGAGCGCCAAGCCCGTAGTTGAATCGGGTTCTCAGGAATACATCAACCCTGTGCAGGCTCCCCCTGCTGGCGAGAATGAGAGTGAGACTCGCCGAAAGGCCCGCGAGATGGTGGCCCAGGATCTGGAGACCTGGCAGACCAAGTTTGCTACACAAGCCGACGAGGGTGCCACTGATTTGGAAGAGCGCGTAGGCGAAATTGCCAAGCGTGTGATCGAGGAAAAGGTCAACACCAAGGGCAAGAAGCTCTTTGATGACCTTGAATCCACAATTGAACAGGAACTTAAGAGTCTGCGAAGCAAGATCTCTGCCCTTGCTGGATCCCAGGGAGACAATGTCGACGAGGAGATCGTTTCTGCTGTACGAACTTCTGGCAAGACCATTAAGCAGAAGGCTCAAGCTATTCGACAATGGCGTCAACAGTATGACCAGGAGCTCCAGGAAACTGTTGTCACAGTCGCCGACGTTCACTTCCAAGTTCTGGACGAGACTAGAAACCTCGCTCTGCAACAGATTGGTATGAGGTGGGCCTGGACTGACGGAATCACTTACAAGGACTGGGCCAAGTACCATGAGCTCAAGGCTACTCTGAATGAGTGGACCGAACAGCTCAAGCAATTGATTGTCACCCACCCGGCACTTCTCGAGGCTCAGGATGCTGCCGCACGAATCGAAGACGAGGGAATGGAAATTGCCTCTGTCGCCGCCAAGGAGCTGGCTCGTCTCAAGGAGGTTGCCCGTTGGAAGGTCACCGCCGGAGATGCATCCGACAACTTTGACAGCGATGCCATGAAGCTTGCCGCCGAGCAAGTCATTGCAGCCAAGGAAGCTGACGAGCAGACCCCTGCACAGGAAGACAATGCAGCCTCCAGCCTTTCGGAAGTTGTGGAAGAAGCTACATCGGAAGCCGCCGAGGTTGTTGAGGAAAGCTGGGAAGACTTTTGGGGTTCATTGAACTATGAGCCCCCCGTTGAGGAGGCCACTGAAGCCGCCGAATCCGCTGTCTCAAGCGCTTCGTCTATTGTCGACGAACCTAACGTAATCGAGAAGGCTACCGAAGCCGTATCAGACAGCGCCAAATCCGTCGCCAGCGACGCGTCCAGCCTTGTTAACCAGGGCGAGAAGAGCGCCAGCAGTGTCGCCAAAGAAGCCTCCGCATCCATTGAATCGCTCTCTTCGACAGCGTCCGAGTCCGCCACCGCTGTCAGCGAGGAAGCGTCAAGCGAGCTCTCGCAAGTAGTTGAGTCAGCCACCAAAGTCCCAGAGTCTGAAGACAGCAGTATGTCGACCCCCCTTGCCTCGGAAGCATCAGAAGTGCTTATCGGTGACCCCTTTTCGATAGTCAGCAATGGTAGTGAAGAGCCCCTTGTGCCTGGTGGTAAGGAGCCACTCGTCGAGATTGAGGAGGACCCTGTGATTCATCGTGACGAGACTCCTCTCTCCGACCAACACGAGAAAGTCAAGCCTGCCTTCCTCGGCGCCGCAGCCCAAGAGGTTCCTCACCGACAGATTGTCCTCGACGATTACGTGGATACCGATGCCATCGCCAGCGCCACCGATGCCGCCCAGTCTGTGTACTCGAACGCCGTTTCTCGTGCTTCTGAGCAATACTCGAGCGCCCTCTCCGTCGTCTCCGCTCAGATTTACGGAACCCCCAAGCCAGTCCATGAGCAGCTTCTGTCCTCTGTCTCAAACTCCTACGACCAGGCAGTCTCGGCTGCTGGTGATCAGCTGGACAAGGCTAAGTCGGCCGCTACGACCGCCGCTTCTCAAATGCCCGCTACCACTACTATCCCCGACTGGCTCAACTGGGAGCGTATCGAGTCCATTGCATCTCAGCGACTGAACGAAGGCCGACTTTGGGCCGAGATCCAGTACCAGAGTGCTCTCATCGCTGCAGGATACGCCACACCTACACCTTCCTCTGCCCCCGAGAAGTACTACGAGCAAGCCAAGGTCAACTACTACGCTGGCCTTGGTCTCGCCCAGGACCGTTACTCTAAATTCATGGCCGGTGCCTCATCCGCTCTCTCGTCTCTGACTGCCACCCCTACTCCCACCGACCTTGCCGGGTCTGCCTCTTCTGCCGCCTCTGTGGCTCGCGAGTCCGCTGCTTCAGCTGCTCAAGCGGCTGCCGATGCTGCTGGATCCGCCTACTCTGCTGCTGATGACACTGTCAAATCAGTTGTCCAGGCTGTGGATGACACCGTCAATTCAGTCGTCGACGCAGCAAACGAGCAAATTTCAAGCGCTGGTCTTCTCATTGGTGAATCCTGGAACAGCGTCGTTGACCAGATCAGTGGCCAGGTTTATGGTGACCCTACTCAAATCGCCTGGTACGAGCATGTTTGGGGTGACGCTGGCTCCGTCGCTTCCAAAGCTACCGGTGTTGCTGCCGATAAGGCATCTGTTGCCTCTGAAGCTGCTGCTGCCTCCGCTATTACAGCCTCCGCCGAGGCCATGAAGCAGTACGAAGCCATGAGTGGACTTGTCTCCGAGCTCATCAGCGGCAAGGAGCCCGCTTTCACTGACAGCGTCATGAACCGATTTAAGGCAGCTTACGCTACCGCTGCTGCCAACGCTGAGAGCCTCAGAAGCCAAGCTAATGAGGCTGCCGCTTCTGCCGCCGACAAAGTTGGCAGCGCTGCCAGCGGCGCTACCGAAGCCGCCAAGGAGAAGTTCCAGCGCAAGGATGAGCTGTAAGCAAAACAACTCGACCAGGAGGAACATTCTTTTGGGCGATACCCTGTATGAACTGACGATCGTTTAATGCCATGGATGACGCGGAGGAAAATTACAAGAATGGACCGAAGAGAAGGTGTGTAAAAGGTGCAGGACACGAACAAAACCAGTATAAGAAAGGGGAGTGTTGTGTTTGAAGGGTTGGATCTCATTTGTTATTGACGCCCGGCTGTTATTTATGTATTTTTATGATTGCTAGCCCTAATTGAAATGCATTCAAAGCGATAAAAAACATCGACACTGGGATGTCATGATGTGTCGTGTGAACGTGCTATGATGAGACCGGACCTGGTTTGCAAGATACCAAGAGTTACTGGTGAGTAAAGCTTGTGTTTATTCTAGGTACCGTGGCAAGCCCATGTGCAAGCTAAAAACCAATGAATCAATTCACCACCCAAAGCAACTGTAAAGCAAGATGCCCTCCTGCGCCCCAATAGTGTCCTGTATCAAAGCCAGACCCAGACCCAATCTCAAAGCCCATTTTCGTAACCCATTGATCGCCTATAATGCCCAATTTTCCCATCCCAATATGCATTCGTAACGCTCATTTCTCATGAAAACCAACCTTCAAAGCACCCATCAATATCCATGTCGTCTTCTAAACGACCCAATTCAAGAGGCGCCTCAACAGCTTGTACCTTCTCCCATTTATGGTTATCTTCCATCCCAGCGAAAGAAAGCTCCTCAGCTGTTTGCGCAATGACTTTATTGAAGTAGATGACTGTGGCTTCTTCGTTTAGGGAGGCGAGTGTGGCTTCGTACTTGCGCAGCTCTTCTTCGTTTAGAGAAAGTTCGGGGAGGTTGAAGTCGTCCTCGTCTAGTTCGAGTTTGTCTTCGAGGACAAAGGTATCGGGTTCGGTAGGGGTTACTCCGAAGAGGATTTGATTAATCGTGCGATCGATTTCCTTCTCGTCTAGGTATTCTGGCTCAGGTTCAGGCGTTGTAGGGGCTGAGGACATTGCTCCGACGAAGGAGATGAGAGAGCTTTGGTCGTCGGTGTCATCGTGTTGAGTTCGTATATTTTGAAGAACCGGATCCTCAAAGAAGCTCAAGGGATAGCTTCGGTCGTCAGCATCGGGGCTAGAGGCCGCAGTAGCATTATCGTTCAAGTCGTGTTGTGGCTCATGAGGCATGTAGCAAGGCTCAGTGAGCTCGCCATAAGGCCACGGCTTCTCTTCGATCATATCCTCAGCAACATCATTCGGAATCCAGCAATCCCTGTTGTAACAGTGCGCACGGCGACATCTTTCAAGCGTCCAGATCGCCTCGTCAAGATCAACAGGATGACCGCAGGAAGGATAAACGTATCGAACCGGTTGACACATATTGATCTGCGATATCATCAACTTCCACTCTCCTCCAGCATCAAGAAAACCCACCGATGTAAATTCCCGAAAAGGGTACCGATAGAAAAAAGAAGGGCGGATATAGAAGCGTCTATATGGCTTCAAATTTGAACTGTCGTCCGAATCATTGCTGCTAGGTGCAATGCATCGTTGTTTGCAGTTAACACAGCATCACCAAAGGGAAGGGTCAGGGCAGTTGAGTGCGGGAAGCAGGCGGGAGGATGCAGTATCGGTAAATCATTTCGGGGAGATGCACGGATCTGTGCAAACGAGGATTTATTCATGAATTAGTCGGTATGGGTTTTACAATTCGTAGGCAGAAGAGTAGTGGGCAGCTTATATTAAGACAGAGGAACAATAGTGTCAACAGAGAAACAATAGGGAACGGTGTGTTGAATAACCCTCTACATTTACTATTCATCCATAAACGCAGAATTACGTGATGAGCTTTTGCAACCCTCTCATTTTGAAGCAATGAACACTCGCAGTCTATGTCAAGAAGCAGTGTTCGCAACATTGTGATCGAAAGCTCATCGATGAAGGCCACAGCGATCCGATACATTGGATGGTCATCGATGGACGTCTGTAGCAATAAACAGACCATCCATGAGAAGAATATCAAGCTCAGCTCTCCCCTTGTTAACATGGCAAACCTGGACCGTCCGTAATTTCACAACCCTGCAAAGCATTCGCATCCAGCATCACACAAGATCAAGGTACCAAAGTATGTACGTATACATATTCTTATTTCATTTTATTTAGAGTTTGCAGTGCCAACTATGTAGCATATACAACTACTGCATGCATCCTGCTAAAACAATTGTTGGGCTATTCTTGTTGAAGGAATCCCCAGTGTAAGCGCCGTCAATAAATAATAACGCCAAGGAATTTTGTGCCTGCCTGAGCAAAGACTTGTTTGATCCCTTCCAACTCCGTTCAATGCAATAATCCATAAAAGCGACTCTCAGTCGCATGTGAAATACTCCCGCTACCATTTGAATCAAAGGCGGGTAAATCCAGAAGATAAACATGAGTAAAGACACAAAGTGTGGTCTCCCATATATCAACGCTATTTGGTATCTTTGTACGTCGTAAATATTTCGAAAAGAAGATAATCGTCACCACAGACGAGATATCCATGGTTGTGCTTATGAAGGTGTGCCGCGCTCTTCAACACGTTCGCCCTCGAAGCTGTAAATGCGGACTTCGCCATCTTCACTGCCACTTGCCATGCGGCTGTCGCTGAGACCAACACAGGTAACAGGGCCAGCATGGCCAGTGAAGCTGCGCTCACACTTGCCAGAGCGAGGCTCCCAGATCTTGGTCATGGAGTCATTAGCGCCAGTGACAACACGGAGAGTGTCGCCGACCAGTCCCCAAATGCCCTCGACGTGACCAAACATACTGCGGATACACTTGCCACTAACGGTGTCCCACAGGCGAACAGTGTTGTCCAATCCACCTGTGAGCATATAGCGCGGGGGAAGAGGCCGGTTGGGGTCGGAGGTGAACCCCGAGCCAAATGACGCGCGCTCATCCACAGTTTGTTCGGCAGTCGCTGCAGGAGGAGTGTTGCTGCGGCCGCTCGACACCGAAGCCGTGTCTGTGTTATCCAAGCCGGGCACCTCATCAGGCTCAAAGTCTGCGGGCATGAGTAGAACCTGTTGGACTTGACCAACATGGCCAAGGAATGTCTTGATGCATTGCCTAGTCTCGATATCCCAAAGTTTGACCGAGAGATCATCGGATGCCGAAAATACAACACGAGAGGGTGAATCGATGCGCACATGGTTGACCCAGTCAGTGTGGCCTCGAAGACAGAATGTCTCTTTGGTCTTAAAGCTGGACACCTTGATTGTCTTATCAATGGAGCCCGATGCCAGAGTACAGCCATCGTAGTGGACTGACAACACGCCCTCGTTGTGGCATTGAAGTGTATTCAAGCATTCTCCGGTTTGCCAATTCCAGATCTTGATGGTCTTATCGAAGCTTCCGCTGATCAACTTGGAATCGTCGAATTGTAGAGTGCGCACTGCCGAGGAGTGGCCTCGGAGCGTGCGAATCACTTCTCCGGTTTCAATGTTCCAGATCTTGATAGTTGTGTCATATGATCCGGTCGCAAGAATGTTGTCGTCGAACTGAAGGCAAGTGACACCATTGTCGTGACCTTTAAATGTCTTGATAGAGCAGCGGCCGGTTTTCCAGTTGTATCCCACCTTGAAGCGATCCCGGTAAACATCTTTCCATGGTCGAAACTTGCGCTCTTGCGCAAGTTGTTGTCGCGATTTGGTTTCAGCAACCGCCCGAGAGCGCTTAGTAGCTCGATCTTCATGTTCATGTTTGTCGTCGGCCTGGCGTTTTCGTGAATCGCTGCTTTGTGTCTCAGCCTCGTCGTCGATCTCAACCACGTCGGCGGCATTCGGTTGTCGGTGAACTTGTTGATGGCGGCTCCACGCCATGAGTTTTTTCCTTTCGAGCAAGGGCAGGCCCCAACCGCACTTTGTGCATTTGCGGTCGATATGCTGCTCGCACATGCGATGCCAGACAACATCGTCGTCGGCAAGGTTTCGCCATCTACGGCTGACCTGAGCGGCTTTGCAGAGGGAGACTGTATCGAGGTAGGATAGGATTTTGTAGGAGAGTTCGGTAGGAAGTGCGGCAAGGAAATCGATCTTGAGCTGCTCCTGAACCTCGCGCGACACAGTAGAGAGTTGAGGAAAGCAGCATTGTGTGATAATGCCCTGCAACATCAAGTCACGGTGTTTTGAGGGAGCAGCTGAGAATAGAGACCAAACATGGGTGATGGCCTCCTGATCGGCGGAAGATAGACTGTTCAGTTCCTAATGACAAAATATTAGCATCAAGCTGTCTCCGCGATCGGCATAGCGACCAAGCTGAGCTTGTTGAGAGGTACTCACACTTTGAATGAAGCCCATCTTGGACTCGTCGGCAGCACGCCGACATTTTGAATCAGGTCGATGGCGGTAGCAGAACTTGCTATTGGGGTCCTTTTTGGGAATTGTGGTGAGGGTGCTGGGAGGCGATAGAGGCATTGCAGCTTTGGCTTTGCCGAAGGGTGCATAAAGACCAGGAATATGTTCCTTAAGGAACGGACTGACGGTCTTACCGACCAATTCGGAAGGCATCTTGACGAGTCTTGGGTTTATTTCTTGTTCGGATCGATGTCGGTCGCAGTTGTTTTTGGAAGGTTGTTGCTGTGCGTCGTCCTCAAGCTGTTCGATGTCGAAGTCGGTGTCGGTGTCGATATTGGTGGCTTTCAGTGAGCCACCGTTGGTAGCAGAGGGAGATAACGAGGTCGTTTCGAGTCCCGCAGTCGATACAAGAGCATGGCTTTGTATGGGGATTGTTGTCGACTCAGAGACGGTATAAGTGGAAGTAGACATTGGATTTAGAGATAGAGTTGAAGTTTCGGGGGATGCGTCAGAGTCGGAGGAATGCCGGTGTCCGTTGACGAACGAAGTGCTGTCCATGGCGCAGAAACAGGTACGGGGTAGTACCAGGGGTAAGTATAAGAGTTGCGCGATGATAAGGTAAGATATCGCAACTCCCTGGCTGAAATCGCAGTCCAGGGAAGAATGACAGACAGTCGAGTTGTGGTCTGGGGGAGGAAACCTAATCTGAGGCAAAGTCACTGGTGGATGGCGTGCTGAGTCTCGAAAGCGCTATGTCCAAGGTCCACTTTGCAAAGACTCAGACCCCCAGTCGCCGAATGTACGACAATAGTTCTTGGCTTTGCAGACGCTAATTGGATTATGGAAGGAGGTAGCTTGTTGATGATTTGTTCTTTTGTCTCCGAAGGAACTTTTAGTTGGCTTATTGTATTTGCTGTAACGAATGAATGCCGAAGCCAAAGTTGAATCAAATGGTGTGGAAGGTGTAAGTGGGAGAGGATGTGACGTTTGGTGGAGGCAAAGCAATCCAACCCTGATAATACCAGAACCAGAGAAGACTGGAAAGAACTTCGGGTCGTCGGGGAGGGACCCTCTCTTTCCGATTCGAAGTGACAAATTTCCCATTTTGTACCACCCAAACCTTCCATGGAAATGGCGGGGGAATGCGAAAGAGGGTCCTTTCCTCAACGTTGGTTCCATCAACGCTACAGTACGCTAGACAGTAAAACAAGCAAGGCACAGGTATATCTTATCGGCCTTCTTCCCTATCGTCACTACTATCTGTCTGTTATCTTAACTGACTTCTTCTGCCAGTATATCCATTCGTGCGATCAATACTATCGCTAGATACATTACAGGCGGCATGCAGCCGATCATCCTCCAGTGCAACCCCCCAAACCCAACTTCCATATCCGCACTGACCTGAGCCCTGAGGCGTCGAGCATTGACCTTTCCTCCAATCATTTCGCAGCAATCTCTTTCGAATTTGGGCCATGAATGGCGTTATCAGCAACCGATCGGGCGGATAGCTGAACGCTAGGTACTGTACTGTAAACAGTGGATCTACAGTACCTACAGAGCGGCAGTCGGTAAGTCCAGTTAATTATTTCCCTTGGCGGCTCTGCTTAGAGATCAGATGGCGAAATTTGCCACTTTGAGGCTTTCACTATCAGATCTTTTTGAAGGTTTCAATATCGACAACAGGTTCATTCTGGGGATTGCTAGACGATATTTAGGGGACTTGACGCTATTCGCGCCGTCATGCACAAGAACGGGGACCAAACGGGGCATGACTGAATTAGACCTGAACCCTTCCTTTCGTTTATGAGACCCGCGACCCTCACAAAAGGAATCTTATTCACCAGTAATGAACGGAGCTTCATCTTCCACACCCACTTCATGCCTATTTGCAGCGTAGCTGTCGGCAGATGAAAGAGAAACCTGGCGTTTGAGTACCGCCGTAGCCTCATCCCAATTACATAAAACGACTCCATCGTCAGAAAAATTCAACATCACGGCTCCTCTTTTTTACGTCTCGTTTTTATCTTAGACTTGTCTTCTTGTTTCTCGCCCCTCTTTTATCGACTCTGTTCCTGATTGTCCTGACATTTGCCTTGGTTACGGTTGACAGATGCAACACAAATCAGGACTTTGGAGTTTTGAGAATATGCGCCACAGACAGCCACGATACCAAATCTCCAACGATCTGGAGTTTTGACAGTCTTGACTCCATTTGCTTCAAACACAAGCACCACAATAAAAATCGATTTGATGTTCTAGAATTTGCCTCCCAATGTCGTGATTTTACTTTATAAACTGGATCTTTACTGAACTCCAGATCTATCTTTGTAATCAATATTCTTTCGCCATTCCGACACCCGAATTGAGTCATGCTCCGTATATCCGTATACTGACCTTGACGGCTTATCAACCTTGAGAGCCACCTTACAAACAACAACACAACAACGGAGAATGAGAGTGGTTCGAACCTCGGCATACCGAAGCTTTGTTTTGACTCACTTTATCGTCATTTGATCAAGCAGTCAATGCCTTGTTTCATCAACAGTTCTAGATCTCATTGCTCACTTGACTCACTGAGCACATCATCATAGGTGAAGCCGTGGCGTTAAACCATAATTCGAGCATCGCATTGCAGCGCCAACTCACTGAATGAGATGAGTACCCTGCTGGGCGCTATTCTCAGTCCTCACATCTTGACCTGTCATATCAAGAATGGTACTTGACACAAAGGTGCCGATGATCGTCATATCTGAGGGCATCGATATTTACCCTCGGACATTTCTTTATCAGTATTGGGCCGGCAATATAGTGTTCTCAAACTCGACGAACTTTGTCTGTTGTCTGTTATCTAAATTCTGACGACATTCTGTGTCGGTGTGGTGAGATCTAAGCAAAGCAAATACCGTGCCTCATCAAGACTTGTGATTTGACAAGCTTCGCAGA
The DNA here is from genome assembly GCA_030777805.1 of Fusarium sp. MBC 364. Lineage (NCBI taxonomy): Eukaryota > Fungi > Ascomycota > Sordariomycetes > Hypocreales > Nectriaceae > Fusarium > Fusarium sp. MBC 364. Next base: position 90,698 of record JAPFSC010000239.1, on the reverse strand, counting down.
TCGGCAGCAAGTGCTGTAATGGAACGGGGTCGAGGTTTCCAACAGCAAGATAGTGGATAATAATTAGTTTGATGTGTTTTCACCTTCATGCTTGAGTTGTCCTGCAGCTAGTTCAAGGTGACATGTGGTGTTGCGACTGAAATGGAGGGCTTGCTCACTTACACTGACAATAGCAAACTCAAACCTGTAGAAGGACTAAATACTTCAAAAGTACAAGTGATCAACTTCATATGTGTACGGAGTCGTAGATGTATGAGGAATCATATGTGATGCAGTCAGATTAATGAAAGCTGACCACCATGAAATTTCCCAGCAATCCGGTTCATTAGACATGCATATCAACGCGATCATCACCCTATACCAAGATGCAGTTGAGCTTGCTACAGCAGCGTACATGAACTGGCTTTCCTGACCGTTGCTCCAACAGCAAATTCGGTGAGATGGCCGAGTTGGTTATGGCGCCAGGTTAAGGTTAACCTTAACACCAATTTCCTGGTGGAGCAATCCTCCTGGGTTCGAGTCCCAGTCTCATCAGTTTCTTTTTTGCTTTTTTCTCGATTTATCTTGATCGTTATCCTTTTTGCCCCGTTCAATGATGGTATCAATAGGGCCTCCCTCGTGTAAGATCCTGATCTGTAACTTCAGCTAAAGGCTTGGCCTGGTGATGGTTAAAATTGCAGTGAAAGCTGGTCAGTGATTCACTGAAAGTTTCTACGTGACACAGGTACAACAGAAACAGCTTGCTGACCAGAACACCAGCTAAAGCCACCCATGGCCAACGTCTGAGGGGGTTAAAATTGCAGTGAAAAGTCGCGATCTGTACAAAATGTCGCGATGATGGGCGTTGGTGTTTTCAACTTTGTCTCTCACTCAACCTTCGCCCTACTGCCATGACTTCATCCATGATATAATCATATCAATAAATCATGGCAGAACCATTGTTTATTGTCCCTAATTTGCTTCTTTTGTCAATCCCTATCTCATCTTCCACTAACACCAGCCGCGCATAAAAGCACTGACCTCGATGTAAAGAAGCTAGTAGCACCTCAGCATCATAGATCGTTGATGCAGCTCACAAACTCCCCAGCCGTTGTCTCATTAACGACATTCAAGATCGAACTCCACCAGACAATAGATCACAAAACGACCACTTAACGCGTCAAGTTTATACGAAACGCGGATCTTCCGCGCTTGGAATGTTGCCACTTGCATCACTTCCTCTCTGCCACATGGTGACTGATCTAGATAGAATGTGATTAAGCTCTGCGGATCGGAGATTGTCCCTGGTCGATGGGTTAGATCAGGGGCACTGGACATCGGGTGCGGAAGTGCTTGCAGCTGGGCTGGGCTGGGCTGTTGGTTCTGTGAAGATGATTCATTGAAGTGACTATCAGTCAATGTCGTCATGGATAGATGGAGCTGCGACAGGAACAATGACGGGGCAGGAGAACGGATACGACAATTCAGTGGAAGAGCTGAGATGTATAAGACGGGAGCTCTTCTCGAGTGAGAAGAGAAGTTTATCCTCATCACATTCAGTATCAACACTACAACTACCACAACTCCAATAACCACCTTTCCAAACCACCAAACCACCATCATCATGTCTGACCTTGAGAACGCCCCTTCTGCCTCCGTCGAGGATAACTCCTACGTCTCTCGCCCTGGTGAGAAGGACCAGCCCATTGCTGTCCAGGCCGACTCCGACCGAGTTGAGGACCCCATCGACGCCGAGCAGGCTGACACTGATGCTCAGCTTGGTACGTTAAAGACTTTCCGGTCTACAATCAGTCTCTTCTAATACCATAACAGAGCGCGATGATAAGGATGCCATCGACAAGAGCAACATCATCGAAGAGCGCACCCGAGGTGCTGCCCAGCCCGGCGGCACATACCAGGAGCCCGGTGACGAGGAGGGTCTTCCCGCTGATGACGGCACAAGCTCCGTCTAAACGAATTATTGAAGCATGAAAGCGATCTATGAGCGAGTCTATATGTGTAATAGAAATTTTGGAATGGAACAAATCTTAATAACTAACTTGTCTCTTTCAATTGTGATATTATACTTATGCCTCTCCGTCCTGGCTCCAAGAGAAGGAATCCATCGTGTTTGTAATACCGGCCTATGGTAATATTTATATGGCCTCTTGATAGTTTGTTAAACAACTGAATTCGGCCATTTTCCCTCTTTTGTCACTCAATTCCCTATCCTGTGTTCATCTTGTCTCAAGAAATTACAATATCCGTATCAGTTAAAAAACGAGAAGTAGAGCTCACCGTATGCCGTTCAGATGGGTCCAGCTGAATAGATGCAAGTAATACGGATAACCTTCTTTCGTGTACGTCTCAAGGACTAATAATGAATGTAAGAGGATACATTGAATTACCAAACCAGTAGTCTGTTTGTTGTGTTGACATTTGGTCGCCGGGTGCTTTTTCATGCTTGAGTGACGGAGAGTAAAGGTTGGGTGGAGTAAGGAAACGATCATCTGTGGCCAATTTCCTGTATGACCTACGGTAAATAATAAGATTAGAGAAACAAACTATTTTCAAGCATTTACAGAGTAGAGAACTGCTCCCAATTGAACAATATTGCGAAGAATAGTCTCAAAGAATTCCACTTACACGACAATTTCGATGCAGGGTAGCTCCAATACGAATGACGAGATCCCCCGCCGGGACCGCAACGGGAAGCCCCACTCTCCCGCATCGAAAATCTCCTCCACCAAAAAAAGTGTCGAGCGCGACAGCTAGCATACACCTTCCCTCTCCCATCCAACATATTACTTTTGTCGCAACAAATGCAAATATGGCCGAGGATAACCAAACTCCTGCCGCGAGCAGCGCAAACGATTCTCGCCCGTCAGGCGACTCCAATGCCGCTTCTCAGAACAATGAAGGCAACCGTCGCAACCCGCGCCACGATCACCGAAAGCCTGGCAAAGGACGTACAGAGAAAGGACGAGGGGAGTGGGGGTAAGTCTTCCTCTCAATTGATGGATCGAATACAGTCGCCAACGGCGCTAACTAGTTATTAGTCGTGGAAAGGGCGATAAGCGCAAGCAGAACGATGAGTTCAAGGAGTTTAAGCGTCGCAAACTGAACAAGAATGGCGATAACGATACGAGCAACAACCCCTTCTCCAAAGATGAGATTGCTGCCGAGGAACGACGACCCAAGAAAAAGGTTGCTGTCATGATTGGTTATGCGGGAACTGGTTACAAGGGAATGCAAGTCAATGGCAACGAGAAGACCATTGAGGCCGACTTGTTCAAAGCTTTTGTCGCTGCAAGCGCTATCTCCAAGGCCAACGCCGACGACCCCAAGAAGTCAAGTCTTGTTCGATGCGCCCGAACGGATAAGGGTGTGCACGCTGCTGGAAACGTTATCAGCTTGAAGCTCATCATCGAGGATGAGGATATCGTCGAAAAGATCAACGCCGAGCTACCTGAACAGATCCGAGTTTGGGGCATCCAGCGAACCAACAATGCCTTCAGCTGTTACCAGACTTGCGACTCGAGATGGTACGAGTACCTTATGCCTAGCTACTGCCTTCTTCCTCCCCACCCTGAGAGCTTCATGGGTCAAAAGTTGGTTGAGCTGGCTAAGGAGCACGGTGTCGAAGATGAGTTGACTGCTAGAATGGCGGATGTCAAGGACTTCTGGACCGAGGTGGAAGAGAAGGAGATCAAGCCCATCCTGGCTCGGTTAGACCCCGAGACCAGGGCTGCTGTGCTGGAAAAGGTTCACGTCCAAGATGATGAAGAGATGGCTGCAAGAAAGGCCGCCGAAAAGGAGACAGACAATGCCGAACCTGCAGAGGAGAAGCCTGCCACGGAAGCACCTGCTGGAGAAGCTATGGACCAGACTCCCGACACCGAGGTTCAGCAGCCCGGTGTTGTTCTGGAGAGTCACAAGCCTAAGAACCGTGAGCTCGGTCCTATCGACTTCGCCCTTCGCGATATTAAGGCGGCGTACATGGCTGCGAAGCGACGATACCGAGTCAGCACTGAGCGCCTGAATCGCCTTCAGGAGGCTCTCAACATGTACAAGGGCACAAGGAACTTCCACAACTACACTGTTCAGAAGTCCTACTTCGATGCTTCAGCTAAGCGACACATCAAGTCGTTTGTTGTCAACCCCAAGCCTATCATCATCGGCGACACTGAGTGGCTATCCCTCAAGGTTCACGGACAGAGCTTCATGATGCATCAGATCCGAAAGATGGTTGGTTTGGCCAGTTTGATCGTCCGCTGCGGCACCCCCATGGAGCGTATGAAGGAGAGTTACCAAAACCAGAAGATGGCCATTCCCAAGGCCCCTGGTCTCGGACTGCTACTTGAGCGACCCGTTTTCGAAAACTACAACCGAAAGGCAACCGAGTCACTTGGAAAGGAGGGCATCGACTTTGACAAGTATGAAGATAAGATTCAGGCTTTCAAGGACAAGCATATCTACACCCGTATCTTTAGTGTGGAGGAGAAGGATAACACGTAAGTATTGTCGTATGCAGTAGTTGGACAAGGCGCTAACAGGATACCGCAGGTTCCACATGTTCTTTAACCAGATCGACCAGTTCAAGACAAATCACTTCTTGTGGCTCACGGCTGGCGGTATGAAGGCTGCCGAGATCGCCAAGGACACCACAGGCGAGAAGGTGCAGCAGGACGTTGATAAGGAGCTCGGTGACGAGGATGAGGAGGACCCTGAGGGCGGTGAGGGTTAAACGTGTAACATTAAAAACCGGATAAAGTTATGTTTTTGGTATGATCAGTTGTAAACGAAGCATTGTTTCATCACGACTTATTGTCGGACCTTTCGGAGAAGAGATCTACCATTGAAGTAGTTTTAGGTGTGGTTGAACAGCATCGGTTGTACTGCATTCAGGTCTTAGATTCAAGGTGACTTTGCTTAGAAATTATGAAGATCAAACAGAGTCTTAAGATGCCGTGCAACAAGTTACTTCATGACTTTGAACTGTACCAAGCTACGAAACGAAGCATGCCGTGTAAGTGGTGGATTTTCACTTCTGGTTCTCTTTGAAATGCCCCACTTATAGCGATGGGTCTGTGTGCTTGGATCCAGATTCACGCCTCAGGCAGCCAGATTGCCGACAAAGTGCACGGACCACCGAAATCTGCGCACAGGGTTTGAAAACCCCAATTTAGCGACAATCCACTCTGCCGTGCCAGCTACTCTCAAAAATTACAACGGCCTTCGCAACAGCACTCAACTCCGTCGTCGTCAATTCACGTAGTCGAACCAGCCGTCAAAATGAGCGCCCAGGCCCTTAACAAGATCGCTCCCAACAGCCCCTCGAGGCAGAACCCCTCCGAGCTCGAGACCAGCATCGCTCAGGCTCTCTACGACCTCGAGTCCAACACCTCCGATCTCAAGGTCGCCCTCCGACCTCTTCAGATCGTCTCTGCCCGTGAGGTGAGAATACCATGATATATCCAAAGCAAAAACCTAGGTGCTCGTTTCGATGAAATCCTGTTCCCACACAAGAAACTGTCTTGCAATGGCAATGGCGTGGCATTGTCCCGCGTCCACTTTCCTCTCCGCCTCACGACCCGCGGCGCACACTTTTTCTACACTTTCGCAACGTCGAGAAGATTTCCGAAGATGTGACAATTTTCGAGAGATGTTGAAGACGAGAGAGATGGAGATTGTTGCGCTACACCTTTTCCATGTCGTTTGAGGCGGGAGGTAGTGCTCAGCCGGAGTATCATTGACTTCTGTGGAACAGGACGGGAAGCGGTCCAAGGTTTCGTCCTGGAGCTCGCATGCTGACTTGGGATCTTGATTAGATCGAGGTTGGCCACGGCAAGAAGGCTATTGTCATCTTTGTCCCCGTCCCTTCCCTGCAGGGCTTCCACCGCGTCCAGCAGCGGTAAGATATTCCCTATCCTGACACTGATGACCAATACTAATAATATACAGTCTCACCCGTGAGCTCGAGAAGAAGTTCTCTGACCGCCACGTCCTGATCCTCGCTTCTCGCCGCATCTTGCCCCGCCCCAAGCGATCTGCCCGCAGCCGCAACACCCAGAAGCAGAAGCGACCCCGTTCGCGAACTCTCACTGCCGTCCACGACGCCATCCTCGAGGATCTCACCTACCCCGTCGAGATCGTCGGCAAGCGCGTCCGCACCAAGGAGGACGGTTCCAAGCTCCTCAAGGTCATCCTCGACGAGAAGGAGCGTGGTGGTGTTGACTACCGCCTCGACACCTACTCTGAGGTCTACCGCCGTTTGACAGGCCGCAACGTCAACTTCGAGTTCCCTCAGAGCGGTCCCGCTGACTACTAAGTCGGTGCGTTTTCGAGATGAGATAGAGAACTTGAAGAAGAAAAATAACCAAATGTCTTCATCAATCAGGGCTGGGAGTGCTTTTTAAAACTTTGTTGGTTGGTCAAAAAAGGGGCTTGGCGTCTTTAAAGAAAGTAGCTTGATAAATGGTACAAGCTGCGTATGATTTGACAAGACAACCTAAACACTTCTTCCGTCCATGACTTTGTCCAATTATTGGGTATCTAAATCTATGTGTCTCATGTGCATGTCTACGTAAAGTATTTAATGGCTTCCGATGCGTCCAACCCCCAGTACGCACCAGTAAGCAAGTTCTCGCTTCTCCTGGCCTTCCTTTTCCTTTGCTGATGCTCCGCCAACGACATCTTGCTGGGAGTCAGCTTCCCACTCCATTCTTACAAACATTGGTATCTCCAAAATGTCCTCATCCTCCTTCAGAGGACTCTGGTCCTTGATCTTATCATCCAATTGCAGCGAAGCAGGCACCACTTCCAAAATGATGCTGACCCAGTTACGTCCTCGCTCCCAAATCTTACCAGCCTCAGGTTGTCCGCTGCTCTCCTCGCCCTTACGCTTTTTATCCCGGTCATCACCTCTCAGAGCATCGTCCCACACATCCTCCGCATTGGCATCAATCTCAAACTGCGGACACAAGATGGTGACTTTGCTTGAGAATCTGCCTGGCGTGCTGTTTGGTGTGGCAAGTGTAACCTTTATATCGTCGAATAGAGGGTTCTTGAAGGTAACGATGTAGTGGTGCGGAGTAAGAGGTTTGAGGGCAGGCTCCTCTTGGATTTGGGGACGCAGGGTGGAGTGTACAGGTAGGACTGTAGGGTTGAGGGGTCGGATGGTGAGGGTTGGTATGTACGACTTTGCGACCAGTTTGATCTTGAATCGTGTGGAAGTGACCTTGTTTTCTGGTTTGGAGATGATGTGTCTGCATACAGAGCAACGCTTGGAGCGCTTTGTTCGGAGGAGGTATGGTATAGGACGTAGACCATCCTGGAATCTCTGGGTCTCTGCTTGTTGAAGGTTTTGCTCAATTGTAGCTGTTGAGTCCAGACCCTCTTGATGAAGTTTCTTGATCTGGGCAGATTCATCCAGATCAGCTAGCTTGAGACCTTCCTCTGGTGAAAGAGCCTCACGCATGACATCTGATGGACCATTGCGCTTGCGAGAATGTCCATGACCAGTGTACATAGCCATAATTCTCGTCAACGCAGCAGGTGAATTGAAGCCCAGACTGTCGTTGAGCGAACCTACACCACCAGAAGCATTTGAATCCGCCAACTGCCCTTGATAGAATGACTTCAAATTGGCATACTGAAGGTCCGCATCGACCTCGTGGTCGGCGAGCGGTGGTGGAGGCTCATCTGGCCGGGCCTTGCGACGTTCCTTGAGGTCCTTAGCAGTAAGCTTCAAGCCACCGCCGTTGTTGACTTTAGAGAGCTGTGTGAATATGCCACTCGGTCGTTCAAAGTCGATGCCAATCTCGGTCGATGTCCAGTTACAGTACTGGCAGTATAAAGCGTATTCGTCTTTGGGTTGCACCGAGGGATCTGCGCCTGGTTTCGGTTCGTTGGGTATAGCCATGACCTGAACAGGTCCAATACAAATAGGACACTGGTAACAACTTCGCGTGCATCTATTCGCATCGTCAGGCCTTTGTTCTCTCAACATTTCCTTTGATGAAGTTACCTGTTTCCCTCGCTCCGCAAGTTACTGCTCGGAACCTCAAAAAGACAGTTGGGACAATAGTATGTAACAATCTCTTCGTTGACACATCGTGGGCATCGGATCTGCTGGCAATCTTCGCAGTAGAGGAGGTACTCTAGCGGGTAGAGGCTGTAGTTTGAGCGTGGATCGCGGGGGTCGAAGGTATGCTCTGCGGAAGCGGAGGTTGGTGTTTGGGGGGTTTGTTGATCGGGGGGTGAGTTGTCGGAGCAGGGACACTGAATGTACGTGTATGGTATCACGGGCGCCATTGCAGCGGTGTGATGTGATGTTGAGTATGGTATCTCCAGCTCAACTTGACTTTTTGGGTTGGAGGAAGCTCTTTGTCTTGGTAGTGAAACTGGGGTCTTGGGGTTCGGTGAGCTTAGGTGGGATCGTCATTCGGTGAGGGGCCAATCATGTTTTAGAGCTATCAACACAGCAAGACATAGGCTATTTGCTTACTGCAGATTTATAGTAAATCCCATATCAGAAACCCATTATCCATCTCGGTCCTATTATAATACTACTGAAGTAGTTAAAGGCTTTTGCTTTTTCTGGTTCGTAGATGATGAGCTGTCAGACATTGTCTTTCGAGCTGGTGATGCATCAGTACAGTACGCTGTCAGACACTCTAAATGCTATAAACTACGGTCAGATTGAGTTTGCTTCTGCATTACTGCCCATTCAGGTGCATCAATAGTTTCTCCAGTCCAGACCAATGGAAAAGCCATTGATGTTCAGCTGTCGTTCCCGACCTTTCTTCTACTGAACCCCTACCTTTAATACTCTGTATTAATCGACCTAAACTGAGCGCTGACCATCTACGACCCTTATTTTAGTATCTTTCTCTTGTCATCTCCAAAGACCCTTATTGTTTCAACTTCATCTTTATTCATGCAAAACTCTTCACCTTTGTGGTCCAGAAGTGCACGATCCTCTCCGTGAATGGCTTCATCCGAGCACATACTCGGTTTATACTAACGCTGCAAGGAACTTGTATCCCGTCCCCTACTCTGTAAGCATGAATGGGAGGCTTCTCATGCATACTTTTCCTGACACAGTGGCGTTTTTTCCTCATACAAAACAGTCAGCGTCTGTGTTGGTTTAGTGAAACACACAACTGAAAAGACACCTTTTTACAGTATCCTCGGCCGCTTTTTAGTGTCCGTCTCAAGTTCAGCTCTCAATAAAAGCGGGAGCTGGACCAAATACGGCTCTAGACGTTTTTTGTCAAATGGATCTTTGGTTCTGGTTTGGCCGACAAGGTCAACCTTGTATGAGAAGAAGTTTTTCTCCCTCGCATCCGCCTTACAAACGGCTGTCACCAGCGATGATCCCTCCTTGTAGGGCTGGTCTGTGTTAGAAACTTGACTCTAAATTGAATTCTTTTTTACTCGCTTCTCGATTGTGCCGAGACCGAATTGCCCGAGCTCGGGATCCGATTTGAATCGCTTCTCTTTCTGCCTTGTATGGATAAAAAGTAGGCTTTTTTGTCTCGGCCTTGGATGAGGAGGGAATATATCTGCACAACATTGGATATTCTGAGCGGGGCGATTGGAGTTTAACTTTACGATGAAGTGACTCAATGATGAGAGAATGCCTCATTAGCTGCGTTAGTTTAACGGATCCTACTATTCCGTCCTGTTGGTGATGTTGAATGGCCCAAGCTTGGCTGCATTTACTGCACTTGTATCTGCACCTAGGGCCTCTTCTGCCCCTGGTTAAGCTGCCCCTTGGTCCAAGCAGCTTAGCAAACTATCTTGGGCTTGGCTGAATTCCCCAAAAGGGTCCAAGTATTGACGCCTCTTTACCCGGTGCGGCTGAGTTTTACCACCATCACCGTTGACTCTCAACAGCGGCAGTTGCAAACTTGATACAGAAAAGCACCAGGGATATGATATCCATGTCAGGAAGAAAGAAAGATGCATGCATGCCCAGGTGGAGAAGTAGAAATCTCCAGACCCCAATTATTTCTTCTTCGAGTTCCAGACTTTGGGCTGTGGAGATGGAGAAGAACGAAAAAAGGCCATGTTTAATTCCCGAGTGGAAAAAACCTGGTAGACGTCACAGATTAATTCAGGGTACCCAATTTCCAATCCTCGGTCCAAGAAATTAAGCCACTTTCCATAGCGAGAATCCCGATGGCCGATCCTGTTAGTTCGGAAAGTCCGGTTCAATTGATCATGGTGAGTTTAATGATCCTCAGAGAAATATGTCGTGCTGCCTTTTGTGTGACAGAGGGCTACATCATTGTTGATGCAGAGAAACACACCATTGAAACTACTGAGCTACAGTATTGCTAGGCGCATGCTAACGTTGTGATGGTGGGCGGTAAGCTAACAGACTAATATCTTGTAGTGGTGTTGTTGTTGGAGATGCTCCGATCTATCAGATCGAGCCTGAAGATTTCCGTCAAGTTGGCCCTTCCATTGGATCGAGGGCTTACATGTGGGTGGTATGATGGGATGATACTCGGTTGTCGTTTAGAGACGAGACTGGGCCTCAACGATACCTGGTAACTGGGTCCCACGAAACGACCTCAGTCTTATTCACTCATCCACTCGCTTATACGACTGTGGGCGGACTAACCGAACATCATCAGCCTCATGAGGATCTCTCTTTCAGCTCTTGTCAACATCGTATCCAAAGCGATGCATAACGAGCACTGATCAGCAACAGTCCAGACATAAGCCTGTCTACCAGAGACGTCAGATGAAAGCCAGCTCATCTCAATGATCATAGCTTCCTGTAGATAATTAGCTCTAGCTCAAACTAGCCTGGCAAACCGGACAGGGATCGCCATTGAATGGATGACACCAACGCTAGACTAACGCAGTGGCTTGATGGTAGCTCATGTCTCACAGGTTGAGGTCTCCTCCCCGACCGACCGGGGCCTGGCTGGTCTGTCCTCCCGGACATTGAACCAAGGTCCAGGGTCCGCTTAAGTTTGGGTGAAGAGAGAGAGAAAGAGTGAGAAAGAGAGACTTGGCCGTAGAATATTAACATGACAGCCCCCCCTGACCTGAACAAGCGAAGAAGGGAGGGGAGATCTCTGATGCTCCCGAATGTCTTGATTCTTACGTAGGACCCGTCATGGAACCCTGTGCCTGACGTCTTTTTGTCTTTTGTTGGTTGGGAGTTTATATCTATCTAATGTCATGACGAGCGAAACTCTACTGTTATAATTTCAACGGAAACTCACTTCTCGCAACTCTAGCCTCAACTCAAACCGAACCAACCGACCTGACCCTGGAAGAGAGACATACATAACCAGACGAAACAAACGAAAAGAGACAAAGAACCTGCAACATCCCGACGACGCGGCTATCTGCATTGATTGTTCAGCCACTTTCAGCTGATATCGACTTTTATTTATATTGGATTGACGGACCCGTCTCAGCTGCTCAACATATACACTTATACGACAAAAACCCTTCACCATGCCTGCGACCATGTTGAATTCTCGTCAGAGTTCTCTGAGGTTCAGTGCCATGGTGAATGGGAGATCCGAGGAATCACTGCCTGTTATGCGGTGGGATGGTGCTGCGAGGTCGTGTACAAACTGGAACAATATCCGTCGAGTAAGAAGAACTTTACTTTGGTGCCGACAAACACATCTAACATGAATAGGACCCTGAATTGTGGTTTCGAAATGGGAACTGTATGGTTCACTTACACGCAAAAGGACACTCAAGAAGAGGCCCATCCTTCAAAGTCCCCTTCACAGCCCTCCTCGATACACAATGCTATCCTCTCATCGAGAGATTCCTCGTTTGGGAGTCCGACCAAAAGAAACCTACCTTTCGCGAACTCGTACGATGGAGCAGAGAGAACCCTTCACAGATGATCGAACTGTACATCCCACCACCACCCAACGCAGACAAAGCCCAAGCCTTCAACTACCATCTGGCCACTCGCAACTTCTTCGCCTGGATCTTTCGACGATCAATGGTCGGCACAAGTCTTGGCAGCGCTGTAATTGGCTTGTTGCACAGCATGCACGAGTTTCGCTGCGGCGTGGAGGATAACGTGGCCGACATGCTGGACTACTTTGACGAGGAGGGCTATCTCGATATGGCCAACCAGCCCAATCACGCATTGGCTATGCTGCAGCTCGCAGAGTCCTTTCAAATGCGGGATCTTTATATCCGGGCATTCACTCATTGCGTAGGCATGAGCGAATACGTGTTTGAAAGCCCTGGTTTCATGGTATGTTTTGTGATATATGCAAGTCAGGAATGTTGAAGAGGACGCCACTGACGAAAAGCAGGAACTCAACCCCGCGACTCGCAAACTGATTCGAAAGAGACATTTGGAGCTAGACTACCGCGTGACCCGCTCGTCCTCTATGCTTAAAACTTTCCTGGATGAGGAGCTGTCAGAGGCGCACTTGAGCGTTGCAGCTGGCGCCCGCGCCCATCTCGAGCGGTTCCGAAGCTTTCTGCTATCGTTTTACACGGCCAAGTTGGGATATTACCCGCCAGCCACTGCCGATCCCGACGACGGCGTGTTTGATCCTGTTGCTCTGCGAATCATGCGCGAGGATTTCGAAGCGCTGTATGATCTGTTGGTTGATGACCAATACACCAAATCTTATACCATGCCGCCTACTGCGCATGGAGGAATTTGCACTATGCAGTTGGTGCAGTCTTTCGACTTGCAGCATGATTACGTTACGTTAACGCATCCTCTGCCGTTGATTCCTGATTCCAATGGACATAACTCGCGGCTAAAGGCGTGGCGAAGATCTGAACGCAAGGTTACTGCCCACGCAGCACTTGTCAACGCTTCGAATTTGATCAAGCCTGGTGTTTCGCAGAATGACCTTGTAAAAGCATATAAGCGCTTTGAAGAGGACTCCATCATGTCTCCTAACAAGGCCGATAAGCAGGAGAAGGTATCTTTGGTGGATGCTCGCAAGGTGCGATGGATTCTCATCTACGCGACATACCAAGTCCTTCGCCACGTTACTGAGCTGGCACCTGAGTTGGAAGAGGAGGAGATTAACGAAGCCCACTATAGCTTGTCTGCGCAGACCGAGGGACTTCCACCGTGGGATACACCTCGGGAAATGGGTCATATGCTGAAGCGTCAGACGCAGTATGTCACTGGCCCAATGGACTGGACTGTGTACGCAGATGACGAAGCTAACGGACGAGACGATGCGAGGATTGAGATCAAGCCTGACATTGACTACTTTGCTCTCACCCAGCAATCCCGTCCGCAGACACAGAATGGTCAGAGGGAACGTCGAGCGTCGATGCCTTCTCGCCCTGTCATGCCTCCTCGTCCGTCGCGCTCAAATTCCTTCTCCCAGGCTCTCAGTCGTTCCTCGACCTTCCGCCGCTCTATGGCTATGTTTAAATCGCCTAGCAGCACACCGCCTCAATCTATCGCCCCTGCGCGACCTACATACCACGAGATTGTCGTTCATGGGTATGGTAATGGAACAAACGATGTCAGCCTTGATGCAGAACCCGAAGCAGATCTCACCTGCGAATCGAAGCTATATGATCTGGGTCCTGAACTACCATTGCCTTCTCCCGAGAGCATCATCGATCCTCCATCTTGCCCTGAGAGCTTTATCTCACCATCACTCTCCCCTCAGAGCATAATCTCCCCCTCTCCCTCCCCCGAAAGCTTCAACGAAAGTATTGACTCTCCCCGAGACGTCGACACACCACCCCTAATTGAACATTACGTTGAACCCATCGTCCCCAAGGATGTCAAAGCCCGCCGCGAACGTCGTCGCGACGTGCGAAGCATGATCGGCCGCGTCCCCAAGCGCAACGGCCGTCCCATTAGCGCCATCTTCTCCGACAGCTGCAGCTCTTTCGAGAAGGACGCGACAAGCCGACGGCACAGCATGTTTCCTGCCCCATTGCGCATCAAGACACAAGTTGATGAACCATTTATTCTGAGTGAAGATGCGGATTGGGCGGCGATGCAGTCATTTATGGATAGTCCTGGACAAATGTCTGAGACGGATGATGATATGATGCCTGCGTGGGAGCAATATGCTGATTTGGGAGGGTTGACTGATATGCGGTCCTAAAACTATATTCTTGCGCCAGACGCGTATTTTTTTTATTCTTCTTTGTTATTAGCGAATACCCCCTTTATATATATTCTGTATGATAGGACATGTTGGATGTCTAGATGAGAAAGATGATTAGTATACTATGTTTGGTGGAAAGGCCCTGGTGGTTATAGTTAGGGTTAGGTAGTAATTATATAAACTACAGCCAATTATGAAGCGTCAGAATTCATTCTACTGTGTGTGTATGCTTGTGCTACGTGGTATTAAGTTTGGTGAGATAAAGAACTCATGTGATCAATTGATATGTACGACCGTCTCATCGTCAAGTCATCCCTCATTACCGTTATTCATACAAAGGTCCCTTCGTATTTTAACCATTTGATCTATTCAGTTCTTTGCTTCACTGGCTGACCAGAAGCAAGAGTCAATCCATTGATGATATCCTTTCCAAATGCCCAGATCATGTAAGTGGGAAGGATGAGCCAGAAGCCACTGTCACAAATTAGTAGCAGTACCACCCGGTTGTGGAAAGGATACTTACTTGGGAATAATCCAAAGAGTGAGAATGTCCATGGGAGCGTTGTGACCGATGTTGCTAAATTCGCTGTAGTACTCGTTGGCCCCTGTAATATGTTAGTTATCGTGCGTTTAGACACCCATGTACCTGACTTACAGTAAAGAGCAGTCTTGCTCAAAGTCATAACCGCAGCACTGAACCCAATAACAACAGCCAAAGCACCATCCCGTCCAGCAACTTTCTTCTTGCCATCAACCTTGTCAGCCCTGAAGATCTTCCACAGATAAACAAGATACATGAGAGTCTCAACAACATTCATAGCCGTCTGCGCAGCCGTAAACCCATTCTTCCCCTCCCAAGCCTTCTGCCCATAAATGTAATCAACCTGACCATACAGCGCATAAGGCGTGTACAAAGGCCAGTGGAGATATCCATTGGGCATGGTGTGCGGACGGCCGAACACGTAGCCAGAGTCCCACGCAACGAGGGGTAGAGAGACAGCGAGCCAGAGAAGGGTAGCTGAGGAGGGAATGTGCGCCCATTTTCCAGGAGAGTCTGTTGAGAGACGGCGCTTCTTTGCTGAACCGTTTGTGGTTGAGGAAGAAGTGGTTTTGATGCTTCTTTTGCGGGTTGAGGGTGTTGCTGGGATAGAGGGCAGCTCGGTGTGGAATTCTGGTGCGAATTCAGGGCCGACGCTTGCGCCGCGGGAGCTTGCTCTAGTTGTGACCATTTTGACGAAATGTGAGAGATATTCCAGAGATGTTTGTGAAAGGAGGGTATGTTGTTTTTAAGAAAGTAAACAAACAAGGTAAAAAAATGGTTGTCAGTGGAGTGAAGCCCTGAAGAGCTCCATTAAAGTCGGATCAGTTGCATCCATAACTTCCGACGTCACACACCCGTTTCCTCTTTAGGAAAATTAAGGGAAGGTCCCCTGGCGGGGGAAGCTTTTAGTGGCTTCTCGGCAGATGGGAGGGTTGTCACACTTTTGATGGTGATTGGTTTGGATGAGTCGGCGTGTCATTTGTTTAATGTGCCTATTTAAATACGATAATTTAATGCATACCTAATGTTTGTCTTGAATTTGGAATTATGAAACTGTGACGAATGGGAGAATTGTCCTCTGAGGTTCAAGATGCTAAAAGTGCTGGTCTGAGCTATCATAACGTGGAATTATCTCGTCTCTTACGCTTTCAGCGTATCCTGGCGGGTGTGTCGGAGGGATGGCTCTGTGATGAGGATATATACGCAGCTGTATAGCTCTATATACAAATGATGGCCTAGAACTTAATTAGAGCATAGGTTGTTTAGCTCCCAAATGTATCACCTCCATTCTCAAGAAACTCGATCTCCTCAGCCCTCATCTCCCTTCCCAACGCCTTATTCCTATGAGGATATCTCCCAAACTTCTCAATAATAACCCGGTGCTTCTCCTCAAACTGCAAACTCATCTCCCCAACACCCTTCGCTTTCTCAGGATCAGCCTGCACAACCTCCCTCGCTCTCGTCTCGTACTCATCCGCGCCACCCGTTCCCTCGATTAAGCTGAGGATATCCCCGTTCATACGGTTAAACGCTGCTACAGCTTGATCATGAGTGTCTAGATCTTCAGAGTGCATCAAGGGCATGTAGAACCAGTTCCGGTGGGAGAATACCCAGCGGATTTCGGGGGACGTGTCGGGGATGCCTTGAGAGATGGCTGCGAGGGAGACTTGTTCGGCCAAAGCGTCGAAGTAGGTGAAGCAGATGGAGGACTTTTCGCCGCGGTACGAGTTGCGGGGAATTTGGTCCAGGAGGATGATTAGGCTCAGCCAGTCTAGTGAATCGCGAGGCTGAACGATGTTTAAAAGCTCTTGGGCTGATGTTACGCCTGCGCTGCGAATGGCTTCCAGTATAGGGCTGAACTGGGTGCTGGGAGTGTGTTAGAATCGATTGACCCAATCATTGTAGGTGACTTACACGCAAACATCGTCGAACTGCTTATCTGAAAAGAACCACCTCTTCTGGTACTCCGGTCCAGCAATGATGCGATCAGCATCCTGTGGCAAATGCTCAAACCAAAAGGCCCTTAGTGCCTCAAGCTTATCATAGGTGAGATGTTCCTTGAGACTATCCAAATCCTTGCCCTGAGAACCCATGTCGACAGATTGTGCTTGCAGCTTGAAGCTCGATGAACTAAACGGTCTTGTTGCAGGGAAGTAATTCTGGTAGACTCTTGTTGGTACAATGGCCAGTCGGGAAAGAGCGCCGCGTTGATCTGATATCCATTCAGCACTAAAATAACATATAAGGATAAAGAGAGACCAACATGCTAGACGACGAGCTGTGATGGTCCAGCTTGACGATGCTCGAATTGATGTTCTCATTGAAGAAACTCACGTGTGCTGCCTAAGGGATATCTAGGTATGCGGGAGCGAGTTTCATATACCCAAAAGAGAAGGTATGCTATGTGACTTATAGCAGTAACTTAATGACAAATCAATGACCCGATTGGAGTTGTAAAGAAGGGAGGGAATTCTTGGAGCACGTCACATTGGATTGTCCGAATTGACCGATCCACTCCGAGATCCACCTCGGCCTCGCAAGAATACCGAGCTCGGGTCCGGATGACCAATCTTCGGTGCTGACTCCGTCTCGATTACCCGATTAGGATAAACATTTCATTCAATGCCAATCACATTTAAAGAAACAGATTATATCAAGATGTAATAAATTGCAGAGTATTAGTACTAATCTAGCAGGACCGGGGGAATACAAAATCTTGAAAGACCTGTATCACAATGAAACCAAGAGACACACAATAAGGTCGCGACATAAACCCAGACAAACGCCTTAGATCATCATCATAGCAGCAATAACAGCAAAGATACCGGCTCCTCCAGTAACGACCTTGGTGTTGGCACCGTTGACGACGGGGGTGACATCGCCAGTGGGAGTAGTGGCAGCGCCAGCATCAGAAGTAGCGGTAGCAGTGGCAGTTGCGAGAGCGCTGACATCGATCGCCTGAAGAGTGCGGAGGAGCTCGGGGGTAGTGTAAGTCTCGCTTTCGCCAGCGTAGCTGATGACGGAGAAGGGCAGCTTGGAGACAGGCGTAGCAGAGGGGAAGGCGAGACGATCGGTGGCATCAGCGGCGGGCTTGATGTCGGCGCGGTCAAAGGGGTCGTCGGCAGGGTTGAGGACACTACAATGATCAGTATTGGTTATGAGGGAGTGGTAAGGGGATACTTACGTGTCAATGATATGAGCGACACCGTTGAAAAGAAGAACATTAGTGAACAAAATCTTAGCACCGTTCACCCAAGCACTTCCATCCTCAGCAACAGTAAATGTCAGATCCGCACCCTGGAAGCTGGGAACAGTGACATTTGCCAAATCCGTAGAGAAGAGAACATCGTCTACGAGATGGTACTTGAGAACCTGCTGGAGCGTCTCCAGGTCAGCGCTCTCGAGGACAGAGCCGATAGCTTCAAAGGCTGGGTCGTTGGGGACGAAGACGGTAAAGTCGGAGATGTTTTGAAGACCAGAGGCGTCGGCGCCAATGTTGCCAAAGTTGATGGGAAGATCGGCTGCGTTGACGGCGGCGTTGAAGTTGAGGAGGTTGTCGCGGCGGGTGAAAAGTTGAAGGGGAGCGCCGAAGCTGAGGACTGTGTCGACCTTGTGGACGATGACTGAATCGCCGATTTTGATATCCTGCAAGAAGTCAGTATAAGTTACACCTGAGCAAGAAGGGAGACTTACGGCTTCAGTCACGTAGGAAAGAGTTTCTTCACCAGAGATGACAACAACATCATCGCCATCCTTCACAATCCCATTATACTGCCCACCAGTAAAGTTGCCAAAAGGCTGACGGTAGTTAACAAAGCTACTATCCAGAAGAGACTGCACAAAGACAGGAATGTCCGTAGCAACACTGGCAGGATAGTAGCCCTTGAAGACGTGGTTGGAGAGAAGAGCGCCGATAGCGATGGTGTCGTTCTTCTGAGAGATGGCTTCTCCTTCGGGGATGTCGCGGGGGACTGAGTCAAAGGCTTTGTTGGTGGGTGCAAAGATGGTGATATTGGTAGCGGAGACGAGAGTCTCTGCGATGTCGGGGACGAGAGCGAGTAATTCGGCTAAGGTGGAGAGGTCGTCTTGCGATGCGATGATGCTGGCTAGGTCGCTCTGAGCGACGACCGCGGTTGCGAGGGCCACGAGGTTGAGGAACTTCATGTCGAAGATGGTAATCGTGTTGATGATGTTTATGAAGCGATTGAAGAGGTTTCTGAAGCTGAGATGACTGTGAAGCTGTTGGGTGATGATAGACTTGTACTGAGGCTATCACCAATCTTTATACATAACATCAATCTATAACGAAGCCATAATGATCTATCAAAATCACAATCCCAAATTCCAATTCCTTTCAAAGTCAAGGATAACTTCAAATCAAAGCATCATCGATTGAATACAATCTGTAAGCAAAACTGCTTCACCTTGCTCGCTACAACCTCAAAACTCCAGTTGAAACTGTCAACGGCAAAAATTGACCGTCCCCATAAAACAAAGACCCTGGATAGACAAGCTTAATTCCTATCCGGGGGACACAGCCTTAATTCAGCACTGCCTCGTTAATGCCGGTAACTGCAAGAGTCGTGTACGTCATTTGGAGACTCTGACAGACGGGGAATTTAATGCGGCATAGTTACATATGGAGCTGCCTAGTAAGCGAATCTCACTATTGGACGGCTCGCCATTGAATTGAACTTCTAGAACAACGACATGATCCGATAAATATTAATTAATTATTAAGAATGTGATAACTAGAAATGTCCATTGGGGCTGAGCACGTCGATTTCTTGCTCGGCTGTTCCTCTTTCCAGATTCGTCTCGTATCGCTCGATGATGCTCTCGTAGTCATTCAGCCATACGGATAACCACTCTACAGATCCTATGATCCTGGTATTCCAGTTCCCCATATGCGGATCAAGCTTGAGAAGATTCTCTTTGACAGTTATGAGCTTGTTCATGGCTTCCCTGACATGCAGGTCCGAGCGGGTCATAACCTGGCTGTATGTATTCCCAGGTGCAGACACTGCCACGAAGACCTTGATAAGAATGGATAATGTGTAGCTCACCGATGGTCCGAAGCAGAGCGATGGTAGGCTTAGGATCAAGCTGGGCTCCATTTCGAGGACGATGTCAATGGCGAGATGGCATGCTTCGACAAGGGAGCGCAGGGCTGTTGCGGTGTTGGGTGTTATTTGTGAGGGGCAGGCAAAGTCGTGCACTCCGATGCGTTCGGCGAGATAGGGTGATCCGAAGAGGATCTTGTTGGTGGCTGTGTGCAGAACTGGTTCGTTGACGTGGATAGCTGCTAGTATTCTCCAGAAGCGAAGCTGAGCATCGTGCGCGAACGGTCTGCTGCTCAGAGCGTTGAGGTCATTGTATGCCTGTGCTCTTGTAGCCGCCGCGATATCAGAGTCTGTATCGTGAAAGGCGTGGATGTTGCAGAGTTCCAACCCAGAAGCGACTTGAGCGTGAAGCCTTACGGTGTATAGCATCTCCAAGAATAGAGGATCGGACCCATCAGTCTCCAAAGCTTGGAGTGCTTCGTAATGTGAAGCGCCCCATTCGAAGGAATGTGCTCTTCTGAGACCCAGAGCAGCCATTGTTGAAGTCATCCATGAGACTAACCATGTCTTTTGCATTTCCAACGTGGGAGGTCCTTGGATGCGGAAGAACCATGCTGGTGCAGAAGTCTGCATTTCTGTACCTCCTAGTCCGAGTTCAACGCAGAGATCGTGGGCTAGAGATGCCAGTTGTATAGGATTGCCGTGGTTCATTTCGATAGAGGGTCTTATCCAGAGACTCATGACTAGAGTAGCTTGGATGAGATCGACTGATGGACTTTTGAGGCCAACTGCTGCTTTGCCTAGTATTTCGAGCGTCTTTGTCCGTAATTCCTCTTGAGTCTGTGGACCGATTCCTGCATCTGAAGGGGCCACAGCAAACAAAGCCATGAGTTTGATGGGTGTCTTCGTCCTCATCTCATCCAGCCAAGATCGTGTCGAACTCCCATCAATCGGAGGAATAAGATACCAAAACTGCCCAGCCGTCGACGAACAAGCTTCCAAACTCTTCACCTGCGTCTCATAATCCAGATGGGCATCCAAAAACCCAAGATCAGAAGCCAAAGCAGTCCCAGGCCAGTTCCCCTCCGACGAGAACACGGAAGTCGCCCTGGTAGAAGTAGCAGCCTGCGTAGAAACCCCATCCAACCTATCCTGCAAAGCCTTAACCTGCTCCTCCAATTCGGAAATTCTATCTCGTTGCCATTTCCTAGCAGCAGGGACACAAGTGATACTGAAGCGAGTGCAGCGCTCGCATGTTGATGGATCGTTTGCTGAGGGCTCGCATTTGACTTTGAGAGCCTGGCAGGCTTCGCAGGCGCGAGATCTTTTCTTCATGGTGGCATGATTGTAATTTGGCAGAAGGGCCTGTTGAGAGGCGATTTATAATAGAGGTGCGAGGTGAGGTGAGGGTGGCTGAGTAGCCTGGGTTGTATTTGTGATGCGTTGGATGTAATGGATGGTTGGTTGTTTGCACACTAATCAGGTTCTGGCGGGGTGATGGTAGGTCGTCATCCATTAATTAATGCTAGCGTTTGGCACTTACAATCGAGAAATGATTATCCGTGGCTCCGGTAATACAAAGGAATTATAATCTATAGCGGCTTGAGCATAAACTGATATTGTATAGGTAGATGAAGTCACCCCACAGTTGACAGTATACACCGTAATTTGTAGCTACCGAGGGAACTCGAATCTATTTGCTCTCAACGGCAAGTACCTCCTAATGTACGTGAGTAAAAATACTGAAATTCAAGAGGACTCAATTCCCTTGCGACTCGAGCGTTTTTGAAGTGTGGATATTGGGTTTCCCATTGCTTTATATTGTTTAATACCAGCTGTCTAAGTGTGACACACGAACTATGCGATTTGGTTCATTCTGGCCTTACGGTTAGAGCGCTCCTTACGCCCTTTTTTTTCAAGCTCTTTTGATATTTAAAGTTCACGAGAGTTCAATTCCATTGTTAGCTTTTTGCGCAGCAGACGGGCGCTTGGTTTGGGTTTATAATGTGTAATACCTGCTGCCTGAGTGTGACACCTCGGCCTATACGTTCTGGCTCATTCTGGCCTCACGGTTAGAGCGATTCATTACAGCCCTTTTTTTTTTCTTCAATTTTCTGTATCTGTTTAAACTTCACACTCGTTCAATTCTGTTGCCCAGCTTTTGCTTTCATTCCATTTTTTACCATCACTCTGTCCAGCATGGCGAGTCTACTGATTCAAAATGCCTAGGACTTGTAGCCCGTGAATTGATCATAGGTTAGGTAGGGAGCTATCCGCCGTGGAACAAAGACAGCCTATGTTTGTGATGGAGCATCGGTGTGAGCATGAGTATTTCTTCGGTCTGTTTATTTTCCCGTTTCTCTTTATACAGTTGCATATTAATTTTGTTTTCACGTCGACTTTTCTGTTCTTGTTGTTATTCATTCCCCCACGTTTCGCGCTTCCAAGCCTCCGTTGTCATGATCCCCGCTAGCGGGTCGGTTCCACAAGGTCACGTGAACGAGACGTTATGTTTCTTACACCCTCCTGGATTATCCTCCACAACTCTTCCTCGTAAATATTCTCGTTCTTGAGTTTACCTCCGTGGTTTCGCATTGAACTTCTCTCTGCCTTGTCCCTCCGGTATTTCCTTTTTTCCTATAGCTAAAAGCATGGTTCTCACTAGCCCCACTTTTGGCCATATGTAACTACCTCGACACTGGCAACACCACCCATCCCGCAACATTGGGAAGGAAAGAATGACCACTACGATGACCAATTTAACCCCTCACCTTCCCAATAAACATTCTACCAACGGTATTTAAGCTTTAAAAGTGTTGAGCCTCCCAACCAAGGGCGTATAGGTGGCCCACTGGCCTGATCACGTAGACCGTGGTGCTACGGCAAACCGTGTGTCCGCAGATCTCTGGTTCAAATCCAGGCCGTCTGTAACCAACAGGTAAACAAGTGCGTCCCTTAAACTCTAGAGCAAACTCTAGGGAATAATTCCTCTTCTTTAGCGCTAAAGTTAAGGGGTGGACGTAGTAGGTATCTAACAAATGCTTTACAAACCATTTTACTATCGTAAGCTTCTCTTTTATACAAGTACCTATCAAATAAAGACACCACTATCAGGCTATCAACTTACACCAATAGAGATAAAAAGGAACAAGGGTATAATTACTTAGGCTCTAACCATAGTTCCAAGGTAACAGTCATAACCAAGCCAACTATAACGAAGCTTATCTCCTAATCCGCAGCGGATCTAAAGCAAGGACCAGGTTAATATCACTATAATGATCTACCAGCACTCGCAATCTTGAATTGCAACCATATTAGGGTAATCAGATCTTGAATTTTTATGTACAGCATAACCATCACCGTATTCACTAACAAACGACAGCTGAAACAAGACGATTATCTAATCTGTAGAGCTTAACAAAGTACACGAGGCTTATGAAAGCCCTACCAATGGACGCTAATTCTATAGCGCCAAATCATGTTTCACAGGCTAAAGAAGATCCGCTCTGCCAGCGATAATTATAGAGACTGTGCTATACATACGTAATTTAGGGGTTTGCGAGATCTGGTCAGTTGTAATAGCTCATTCATCATCCAATCTTTGAAGGATTATCTGTGAGGAACTTTTACATAACCCAGGATAGTCCTGGTTCAGACGATGAGATACCAACAAATGGATGGTAATCAACCCCAAAGGCTATCAACAGATCTTCACCGAGCAAACCTCTCCTATCCAAACAACAATCTTTCAGCTTCCTTCCATTCACCCATTTCTAAACTTTAATCATCGTTAACGAATGTTTTTTCTTTTTCGCAAAGGAATTGGCTGTATTATGCGGCCGTTGACATGGGTCCACTATTCAACTGGCTTGACTCGTCGTCTTCAGCATAGACACTTGCTGCTCCGTGGTGAGGATTTGGAAACATACTACAGCGCCTACTGGAACTTGTTAGTGTCGGGCAATACTAGTATAGAGGTAGGGCTGTTGTCCTTTAGAGTGAGCTGACATCATTCGTCAATCTGTGTAGAAAGAAGATATTGTTGTTCAATATCTTGTATAGAGTCTTTTGAATGGAAAGTCTGTATCCCAGTCGATGATAATTGATCCCTCTACAAGAGCAAGGATGCATCAGCTGAAATGCATCTTATCTGCAGATAAATCTTCAACGGTCGAATGGAGATCAAGTCTCGCCTTACGAACAAGGATCCCCTGCTGAAGATCTGTGCGAAAATGGATTCTCAAATCCGTGCTTCTTCCCCTTCAATATGATACGTACTATGATTAACAACAACGAGATCGGGTCAGATCACTTTAGTACCGATGCTTTTTCTTCAATATCTATGTATGAAACCCGAATTCTTCCTTTTCTAGAAGCTTGTTCTTTATGTCTCTCTTTTCTTCTCACACTCTTTTTTCTAGTATTGTTCCCATCTGCAGTGCAGATTTATCACCAAAATGTCAGATCTATGGAAAGGACCAACATTCACAGAAGTCAAGGCTGGCTCAAATGACATGAACATCGCCAGTATCGCCTGGGGAATATCGCTCGGCGTTGGTATGTTCACTTTCGTCAAGGGGTTACGACAAACGATCGATTCGTGGCATAGAGGCAAGAAGTTTAACCATTATGTTATCTTGCTTTGGTTGGAGTGGGCCAGCAGTTGTCTTATGAGTGCTGTTACTTGGTGTTATTTGAGAAATTACATTCCCGGCGGGTTTCCGATTTTCTTTACTTTGAGTAAGTTCATCCAGCATCTCTATAGTGTTAATCTGGAGTGTCTTGGGTGGTTGAGGTTGACTAACAGTGTCCAGTCTTTCTTTGGTGTATACAGATCCAAGCTCTCATCCAAATCATCGTCAACCGAATCGCGATCCTAATGGTCGACCGTCGAAAAGCGAAATGGCTCAAGATATGGTCGTTCGTTGTTATTCTTTGCATCAACATCAGCGTCTTTACGATCTGGATTCCTGCGAGATTAGAGGTTAACCAGACCTGGATTAATATCAACAAAGTCTGGGATAGAATCGAAAAGGTCATCTTTCTGCTTGTCGACGCTGGATTGAACCTCTACTTTATTCATCTTGTGCATTCGAGGCTTATTGCGAATGGTCTTACCAAGTATACTCGGCTATTCAAGTTCAATTTGGGCATGATTGCTGTTTCCATGACTATGGATGTAAGTCACTGCCTTCACTTACATGTATCTGAAGATTCTAACTAGTCAGGTTCTCCTCATTGCAATGATGTCTCTCCCCAACGACATCGTGTAAGTTCTCTCCACCATCCTGCCCATCTCTCGCTAACAACCCCAGTTACGTCCAATTCCACCCTCTCGCTTATCTCGTCAAACTCCACATCGAAATGAACATGGCCGATCTCATCATCAAAGTCGTAAAAGCCAGCAACGGAAACGGTTACGACTACTCAGGCTCCAAGTCCGGCAGTACCCAACCTAAGCAAAAGAGCGGAAACAAGCTTGGAAAGGGCCACATCCCTTCAGCGATGTTTATCGGCGGTAACTTGACCTTTGTTCAAGCAGGCGACAACGATATTGAGATGAACAACCTGGAGGGTGGTATTCAGAAGACTACGAGGACGGAAGTTGAGGTTGTTGTCAAACAGACCAGAGCTTCTGATAGTGATGATCGGGACGGAAGCGATTCGGGATCGGCGAGGGCCTTGAGGAAGAACAACGTTTATACGGTCCCCGAACCCAAGAGACGGCGAAGTTCTCAGATTGCGATTCTCACAGCACCATAAACTGGAATTCTTTTTCTTTACATATACTATAGACGATACCCTTGCTTTCACTAGCAGAACACTTAGAATAATAACAATCAACTTCAATTCAACTCAGTAACTAGTTCATGTACTTTGCATACCACTCCAAAAACTGTTCAGGCTCCCTCTGGAAATAAGTATATCCATCCCACCTCTTCTCAGTTCCCTCAATCCACTTGATCTTCTTCTCCTCGATAGGAATGTTATCATAAACAGACTGCACATCCGCCGGTGTCGTACAAGGATCGTCGCGCACCTGATACAAAAACGTGGGGACATTAGTATGTTTCGCATCGCTGGGCGGATCAAGCTGGTTGATGTGAAAGCTTGTCTTCATGAAGAACATCCGATCTGCTTCTTCCATAAATGACTCTGGTGCGCCCATTGTCTTGATGAGTTTTCCGATGGAGGATTTGGCGGATATAGGCTGTGGTGCTACCATGCAGCGCACGCCTTTGAAGGCGTCGGGTCGATGGCGCATTGCTGAGAATGTAGCGTTTGCGCCGGCGCAGCGACTGAATAGTCCGATAGTCATATCCTTAAGATCCTCTCTTCCTCGAACATATTTCAACGACCCGAGCACATCCCTCCATTCAAAGAACCCAAACAGGCCCTGGTTTCCCTTCCCGCTTAAACCATGGTTTCTAAGATCATACGCAAGGACATTATATCCAGCGTCGTGAAGGATCTTGTAGTCAGGGATGAAATTGACTTCAAAGTCATTGCCGGGCATGAGATTGTTCCAGGGTTCAAGGTGAGAAGGGATGCCTGCGCGGTTGAACCAATGCGGGTGGTTGGCGATTATGATCTTCTTTGAGTTTTCGCAGGGGATGAACCAGCCTTCTAGAGGGACGCCATCGTCGGAGGGGAAGTAGATGTCTTCGTAGGAGAGACCAGCTTCGGAGGGGTTGTGCATTATCGGGGCCAGTGGCCAGCCTCTGAAGTCGTCTATGACGGTTTGGAGAATTGTTTTGAGTTCTTCTGATGCCATGATGAATTGATTTCTGCGTGATCTAACTTTAGCTATCCAGAGTATAATCGGTGACAACGGTTGTTCTTATAATATGTCGTCCTGGCATGTAAGACGATCTGCCGAGAATTGAGGCTATTCAACCTTGTCGTTCCAGACTTGCCGTTGGAGGAATTCCCCACTGAATCCTTCGTTCGTCTTTAGCTTATCGACTCGGCTTTATAAATCGTCGCGATTTTTTCCCGATTCATGTCTTGTCTTTTTCGCGAGAAACTCTGCTTGTTATCCCCGCTAACTCCAAGCGCTGCATGTACAAGGGTCAGATATAAGCGTCATAAACTGCATGGAACTTTGGTATTGCTTCTAAACAGCCCACGATACCAGAGGTATGGATTGAAGAAGCACACGTTGAGTCTATCATTGGGATTATGCAAATACTGCATATTTCCGATCATGTCAGACCGTACGATCAATTGGAGACAACGTTCAATTGAGGAAAAGTATCCGACTAACTCGATCTGATACGCCTCACGCTTGGTACACCGCAGCCTCAGGAGGATACCCTGTCAGCTTTGATCCAGGTCCGGGTCTAAACTTGGGCTCCTTATACCACTCTTGCGCAGTCTCAGCAAGCTCCTTGACCTTTGAGAACTCGAACTCCGGCTTCTCCAAAAGATCGTAGATACCCTGCGCGTAGTCCTCTGAGATGTTGTATACCTGCGCCAAATACTTGCTCTAGAAGGAGGTCAGCTTGTGTTCGATAATGAACGATTGTGCCTGCTTACCTGGATCTCGGGATACTTGACACGTCGGAGACCCTTGGCCGTGTTGTAGCAAGTATTCTTCTTCTCCTGCTCACTCATAACTCTCGTCCAAAGCTCCTTAGCTTGGTCATAATCGTTCTTCTTAACCTCGTGCCAGTAATGACTCGACCTGCTCACAATGTTGTCATTGACCTGGTAGGGAGCCTCAGCTGCGTCAGGCCTGAACTTGTGAGCGAAGCTGTTAGGGGCGTATTGCTTGTTGCCCGCATGGTTGGCATCTGTACGCATTGGCCCGTCAAAGTTCAGTGAAGCGTAGGACTTTGCCATGAAGGGACAATTGACGGGGATTTGGTGCAAATTGACGCCGATGCGGTGGTACTGCGCGTCTCGGTAGAAGAACATGCGGAATTGAAGAAGAGGATCAGGCGAGTCCTCGATACCGGGAACCATGCTTCCAGGTGAGAAAGCAGCTTGCTCAACATCCCGGTGGAAGTTCTCAGGGTTCTTGTTAAGCACAAGTCTTCCAAACTCCTTCATCGGGAACTGCGATCTCGGCCAAACCTTGGTAACATCAAAAGGATCGAATCCAAGCTTATCAGGATCTGCCTGTCTAGGATCCATGACCTGAACATGCGCAGTCCACTCAATCTCCTCACCCTTCTCAATTGCCTCCCAGAGATCTCTCTTGGAGTAATCGGGATCTTCACCGCACATCTGCATTGCTTCACTGTCGGTGAACTGCTTCTGGCCGTGCTTGGCGATGAAGTGGTACTTGATGTAGACAAACTCTCCGTTGGAGTTGACCCATTTGAAGGTATGGCAGCCGTAGCCATGGTTGAAGCGCCAGCCGTGGGGGGTTCCGTGGTCGCTGAAGAACATGAGGCCTGCATGGTTGGCTTCGGGTGTGTTGGCGAGGAGATCAAAGAGGGCGTCGTGGTCCAAGAGGAAGTTGGTAGGGTTGCGATATTGGGAGCGGATGACGTCTGGTCCTTGGATAGGGTCACGGCAGAAGAAGACGGGCTACGTAGTCAGTATAGAGTTATTAAGGGTAGGGAGAAAGGCTTACGAAGTTCAGACCGACAAGATCGTAGTTTCCCTCCATGGTGTAAAACTTGATAGCGAAACCTCGAGGGTTGCGAGCCTCATCCGGAAACTCTCTTCCAAGGGTGACAGTAGAGAATCTGACAAACACAGGAGTCTTCTCTCCTTTAGACGAAAGGAAATTTGCTTTCTAGATCATGGTCAGTAAATGTGATATGTCCCGTATTATAGCCTGACTTACTGTGAGGTCGGTGACATCTTGAGTGCACTCAAAGTATCCAAAGGCACCAGAGCCACAAGGATGGACCATGCCTAAGATATGTAAGTCTGTATCTAACCTTACAGGCAGTGTTGTACATACGTTCCAAGTTCTTGGATCTGTTGAAGTGCTGTTGCTTCCTATCTCGATGTCAGATTTGAAATCTACAAGGCGAAGAGGGAAACTTACTGCAACAAAAAGGTGTCGCTGACCAGCGGCATACCTCCGACTGTCTTGCTATGCGCCCTAGACAAACGTCAGTAGATTTCTGAGCACGATAATATCAAACACATACGGATCGGGAAAGGGAAGGCCCTCGTTGTTGGTGAAGTAAGCGCCGTCATCTTCTCTCTTCCCTCCACTCACGGCACCAGACACCTTGGCGATAATATCAGCTGGTCCTTCATTGGCACTCATCATATGGCTCATGCGAGGGGCTCGACGTTCTCCTTGTGTTTCAGCACTGATGGCATTGCCAATAGCCTGAAGAGGATGTTGGCGCGGGTCGAGTTGGTTAGAGTTGTCCATGGTGAAGATTTCTGTGTAGGCTACTTCAGGATGACAAGACGAGAACAGGACGAAATAAGACAGAGCAGGACATAACTTATACCCCTCTCCTCATAACCCATTCCTCTCACTTGTCAAGTATCATGTCGTCCCGCATGCTGATAGAATGCACTGCTGGGCCGGAGCTAGCTCCGGATCATTGACACATCGTAAAAGCATATTGATAGCAGATGTGCAGCAAACACCATCAATCAAACATAGTGCCAAGCCAAAGACATACAAAAAGCTCCGGGATCCAATAAAATCGACCGGATTGAAAACCGCTGAGGAAACCTGACCTACAAATGACGGTTATGTTGTCGTCATAAGAGGATAATGGATATTTCTCACCGCCCAGAATATGCATCTATGATCGTATCAAGAAACGAATTCCGAAACATAATGCGGGGGAAAGGTAAGTTGAAATGAATTTGTGTTTGGAATCATTATCTGGTAGTTGGGATTGGAGAGATTGGTCCGTTGTGGTGACTGTCTTGTGGGTGGATGCCGAGATAGCGTGATGGTGATGATTGGATTTCTCTCACCTTTCCGCGTAGGCTAGGCTTACTCAGCAAAAGATATCAAAGAGTAGACGAAGGCTCTCTAGTTCACTTTCCATATGATGATTCTAAGTAATTACGGTTGATGCTCTTTGTAAAGTTCCAAGGTCGGTCTGGTTCCTTGTGCCTTTGATAACCGGTAACAAAGCCAGTAAAAACTGCAATGACCTCTTCCAGCTTCCTATCTCCATCACTGCGATAATATCAAGAAAAGAAAATGTTTATTCGTCCAAGTGTTTACTGCAGTGATATTTCTATTATCGCGACGTTATCAAGTGAAATTATGGTTAAGGGTCCTCGCCAGTATAGAGACCCTGACTTGAGGGGCCAACTTTCTACTGCCTGTTCAAAGTTCGCAACACTATATCAATGCATCCAACTATTGCAGTAACCCAGATTAAGCTTTACTTATCACTCAGTAGAACCCCCATAGATCTCTCTTCTTTTGAGCCCTAATATAAGGTTAGGCAAGATGTAAAGTTCCCTGAGCTGCTCCTAGTTTCTCCTTCTCCTTCAATCATCGCCACAACCTCCCGATCGGCCTAGCAGTAAGTAAATTTCATGGCAATTATGTACCGAGTTATCGGATGTCTGACAATTTGCAAAGGTCTTCGACATGATTGATCCCTCATCATCTCATCACGTCGTGAGTCGTTGGAAACTCGACCTGGCCACCCGATGGTACTCAATTCAGTCAGAAACCCTACACATTTCCGATCGTTTCGGCTTTTTCACCTCGGGGGGCCCACCTCCGAGCCAAGTGTTCGACGTTGAAAGCGTTATCAGGCTATTGGTCTGTCAATCGTGCTTGACCCTCCTCTACCCATTCTGCATCATTCTCTTACCCCAAATCGGGAGATCTCGAGCTTTGGGGGCCTTTGTGACCATATTGTTAGCACAGCTCATAGTGTTCGGTATAGCTTGGGCATTCGCATATTCCAGCCCTCGCCTCAGTGCTGAAGACTGGGGGACATGGCAGTACAGAGACGATGATACTGGTCACATCCAATACTGGAAGGAAATTCTCGAGTGCTTCTGGAGAGGATGGGAGAGGTTCGTTTTGCACCAACTAGCTTTTTGTCTTATCTTTTTCATTGATTTGTCCTGGGTATGGCGGACGGTGGTGGTCATGGATGAGGCAAGGAAGATATTGTGTAGTCTTTGGTGAAAAGAAGAGAAACATACCGCCAGGAAGCCAGCGTGGGTTTGAAGGTCGATACCCAATCCAGACAGCAATTTTCAAAGATAGTAGAAGGTAGCCCATAGGTTATTTATAATTTTCCGGTGCGAGACATTTCTCGATGGCTTCAAGACAGTTCCAGTTCTGCTGATTGTATCCGTAAGCGACTCTTGATCAATCATGCACACTGTCTCAGAGGGCAAAGCCTTTTGATTTTACCCTACACAAAGATCTTTATTTATGCTTCAAAGACCAGAGTTCCTGGACATATGCCGTTCGGTGGAAGCAGTCGGGGACCAAGTCTTTTTATATCAATCATGCCCGCCAGCGTTCAGCAACTCCACGGATCACCATGCAGAGGCCAGTCAGCGCTCAGGGGCCAGAAACCAACGGGGCACAAAATCTTGTTCCTGGCCTGACCACTCATTAGTAGATATCACTAGTGCAGATTGATCAAATCTAGGTCTCGTCGCCCTGAAACCTTATTCAATAGTGTCTCAATGTCGTCAGGCACTGGAATTCGATCAGGAACTAGACTCAGAGACAATTTCCTAAAGCGTCCAAACGGAACTTTAGAACGAGCAAGGGTCTGGCAATTGAGAAGTGGATTTTATCTGCGTTGGCGCTATGTCGGATTTATCGATTTTAAGCACAAGCTGAGCCGCAGTTCAGCAGCATAAGCACATAATATGGCGGAGATAATCACAACGACTTGGCTGTAATTGGAAGCTGGAATACGAAAAATAAGCGGTTGCTGACAATTGACGGAAAATTGCCAAATTCCGTTCTCCGCGCATCAGCTTCCAGTATACTGATTAGAAATGGATATAGCTGCATATAATCGAGATATATAAAGACGTGAGAATGAGGCGTTGATAAAGGGTCAGTTCAAAATTCACTCTACACATCAACACACAGATCACTCTACTTTTCATATCATCATTAATAATCAAAATGGTTACTGTTGCAGTTGCAGGCGGTACAGGCAAAGTTGGCCGCACTTTGGTCGAGGCTATTGTTGCAGCAGGAAAACATGAAGTCGTTGTCCTTAGCCGAGAAGTAAGTCTTTCAACCTTACCATATATTGAAACTTGTCTAACTCATGTTGAAGGAGAACAAGTCCCTAGAGCAGGAGCTTGGCGCTCCTATCCTAGCAGTCGATTCCCACGACGTTAATGCCCTCACCCAACTCTTTGAAAAGCACAATGTTCACACCATTATCTCAACGTTCGGCATGAACGGTCCGACACCTCCAGAATTGGAACTTATCCAGGCGGCGGAAGCATCTCAGCCGACAAAGCGGTTTATTTCAAGTGATTGGGGTTTGCCTCACACAGAAGAGTAAGCACTTTGATTTCCAACAAACCCGTAAGATAAAGAGATTTGAAGCTGACATGCATCAACAGACACGCTAAACAAGCAAACTCAGCAAACAACAAGTTCCGCGCCCAAGAAGAGCTTCGAAAGACAAACCTCGAGTGGACATCTATCCATAACGGCTTCTTTGTTGATTTCTGGGGCTCTCCTACTACGAAATCTTATTTGCACAATGCGGCTACCTTTCTGGATATTAAGCATCGAACAGCTGCTATCCCAGGCTCTGGAGATGTTCCAGTTACGTTTACGTTTAGTAAGGATGTGGCGAGATATGTCGCTGCCTTTCTTGATGCGGACAAGTGGGAGCAAGGAACGTTTATCATTGGTGATAAAGTCACGATGAATGAGATGGTGAAGATTGCAGAGGAAGCTACAGGTATGTTGTTTGCCAGTGGTAAACAGAGGCACAGAGAACTAACATTACTCAAGGAGACAAATTCACTGTCACTCACGACGACATTGAGACGTTGAAGAAGGGACACCTGACCGAATTACCTGGCCATGTTCCTATGTACAACTTTGTGCCTAAGGCTGTGTTACAAAGTGTGATGGCAGCCTATGGCTCATGGATAGAGACTGGCGGCTTTGATCTTGATGAGAGCAAGACTCTGAACAAGGAGTTTCCTGATATCAAGCCAGTTAGTGTTAAGAACTTTCTGCAGGAAGCTTGGGGTAGTAAGAACTAGACTATGTGTCGCTGTCTAAATCCAATACACAATAATAATTGCAGACATTAATCCTCGAATCACGTGTTGTTTCCGACAGCTTAGTACCGAATAGCAAAACATAGGTAGGATGGAAAGGCGGGCGTGGTACACAGGCTACAGTCCACGAGTGGACCCATACCAGGTACACAGACTTATTCCTCGCGATCTTGATCATCAGGTCTTGTGATCTTTCGATGCCCAGAAAGGAAGGAACGCGACTAGCCAATGCGATTGACGACAGCCTAGACCAAGTAGTCGCGCGACCTTGTCGCATATCTAACCGATTGCCAAATCGATTAAAGCCGGTGCTGTTCCTGAACTCCCACGATGACATCAACCATGGCACTTGGCACAAACAATTCTCCTTCTTACCGGAATTCTCGTATTCCGTCGACTCATAGACATCATCCAGGAACAAGGCACCGATCCAGTTACCCCAGCACCACCGAAAGCAGCCACCAAACGGATACCGCCGCATAAGACAAATTAAGGCAATTGGCCCTGACTATCAAGCGCCTACCGAAGTCGGAAACCTCGAAAGAAGACAACGCTGGGCGCATAGAGAAAAACGTGGGAGAGACGACCATTTTCTACAGTAACGGCAAAAATAGATGAGACAGTATCTGGAATTTATCGATTAAGGCTAGACACTCGGCCGGTATGGGAAGAGCCAAGGGAGGGAATGATGGTTGCGGGTGGTGGAGTGGCTGGAATGTCTTGGGCGTCTTAACCCAAAGCGAAGAGCAGACCGCACGCGGCAAAGCGAAAAGCGATGGCAAATTGATCAAGATAGAGTTGAGATCAAAGACACGGTTGGTCGGCGGGTAGCAAAGACATATAAACCCATGGTCTTGGTATGTCTCGAAATTCCTCATCATCACCATCAGCTTCACTCACTCCCAGCTTCAGCCTTCACTCAAGATACATCTCGACATTCGCTTCGAAACACTCGCTCCGATAATCAACTCGACGCAGCAAAAATGAACAAGATCGTCCTCATCGCTCTTTCAGCTTCCGGCGCTCTCGCCGCGGTGCAATACTCGCCCAGCTTTCCCCTCCTAGCAGTCCGTCAAGTCGTCGAAGTTCCCTGCGCGGACCAGGGCCTCAAGGACTGTGGTACCGGCTGTATCCAAGAAGACTGGACATGCTGTCCCAGCAA
Source organism: Fusarium sp. MBC 364 (assembly GCA_030777805.1). NCBI lineage: Eukaryota > Fungi > Ascomycota > Sordariomycetes > Hypocreales > Nectriaceae > Fusarium > Fusarium sp. MBC 364. Next base: position 56,663 of record JAPFSC010000239.1, on the reverse strand, counting down.
AGCCGGCGGTTGTCCTCCCACTGCCTACTGCGAAGTCGGCACCAACGCGCAGTACGGCTGCTGTCCTAACGGTAGCGTCTGCAATGGCGAAGGAGGCGGTAGCACTCGCGCTGAGACCAATACTCTTACTCTTGCCGGTGGAGATACGACTACTGTTGTCCAGGGCGGCGTGAACACTGCAAAGACTCAACCTCCCGTTGTTGAGGGATCTTCGACTGCGGTTATTGTTCCTCCTCCTGTCGATACCGCTTCTGTTCCCCCTGTCGATGCCACTTCTGTTCCTCCTGTCCTTCCCAACCCTGGTACGCCTGTTCCTCTGCCCAGCCCAGAGACTCCTGGCGTTCCCGTCGTTCCTGTTCCTACACCCAGCACGGTTGTTGTCAACGGTGGATCTTCCAACAGATACAGCTTGTTTGGTGGTATTGTGGCTGGTGTCGCCGCTCTCGCTCTTTAAGGATATGCGTTTTCTTTTGCAATGGAATCATATAGATTGCTGGTTTAGATGGTGGATATTGGTGTGGAGGACAACTCAGTATGGGAATACCAGGCATTGTCATCAGCCTGAGGGGATGTAATTATTGTTGATCGAGTTATGGAATATCAACCCACTCATTAGAGGGATTTACTTTGTTTCTCAAATATTGCGCGTCACTAGAAATGTGCCTTGGGATCATGATTCGTGTGAAAATGTGGTATCAATTATTCTATTCTATGCATCAAAGCCAGGCTCTATGCCCGGCATTACTTATCTCATAAATCATCGCTTATTCAATCTTGACACAGACCTTGCCCTGGTGCTGGCCAGACCACTGGTACTCGTAAGCCTCACGGAGCTGCTCCAGGCTAAAGATCTTGGGGTCGACAACGGGGCGGAGCTTCTCGATGTTGGCCTCGACAGCGCGGCACATGTCCTCCATCTGGGTTCGGCTTCCGACAAGGAGACCTCGAGTGGTGCAGAGGTTGGAAAGGCAGTCGAGGAAACCGGGGTCGTTCTGGCCGGTACCACCGACGAAACCGATGATGGAGATGACACCGTCGATCTTGATGGCGTTGAGAGACTGCTTCATGGAAGAGGGACCGGCGACCTCGATGATGTGGTCGACACCAGCACCGCCGGTGATCTCCTTGGCCTTGGCACCCCACTCAGGAGTCTCCTTGTAGTTGATGATGTGGTCAGCACCGAGCTTCTCGAGAAGCTTGGCCTTCTCGCTGGAAGAAGTGGTAGCGATGACCTTGGCGCCAGCAGCCTTGGCGAACTGAACAGCGAAGATAGAAACACCACCGGTACCCTGGGTAAGGACCCACTGGCCGGGCAGGAGCTTCTTGCCCTCAAGACCGTAAAGACCGTTCCAGGCGGTCAGACCGGCGCAGGTAAGAGTAGCGGCCTCGTGGAACTCAAGGCCCTTGGGCATGGGGACAAGACCCTGCTCGTCAAAGGCACCGACGGATCGGAAGGTGCCGTCAATGACACCACCGAGACCGGTCTGGACGGAGAGGTTGTCGAGAGGACCGCCGATGTGGCCCTGGTTGAAGAGGGTGACGACCTTGTCGCCGGGCTGGAAGCGGGTGACGTTCTTGCCGACGGCGAGGACGGTACCGGCACCATCGGAGCCGGGGACGACACCATCCTTGGCAGGGAAGGGGTATCGGCCGATAGGGAGGATGAGATCACGGTAGTTGAGGGAAGCACCCTGGACTGGAAGTTGTTAGATGAGGCATCATAAGATATTGATGAGAAGACTTACGCTTGACGAGAACCTGACCGTCACCGAGCTCAGGAGCAGGAGCCTCAGTGAACTTCATACCACTGAAGTCCTTGGCATCCCGAGAGGGAATGACCCACTGCTTAACGGACTGAGGAATAGACTGAGACATGTTGAAGATGTGTTGTTGGTGTTTGTTGGTTGTGAGAAGGTTGTTTGTATGATGAGTTGTAGTAGACGGGGTCTAGATGTAGCCTTATATATCTTTACAGAACAACAGAAAACCTTTAAACAAAACTGACGATGCTCGAAAGATGGAGATTTGTAAGGAAAGAACGTCTGTGCATGAGATTTGTAAGAAATGTTTCTTTGAATGAAGCTACGATACTGACGTAACTGTCCCGAGTGGAGACATCTTGACGTTTTAGTGGCAATTGAAGCTTCAACTGCCGAAAAGGTGATGGAGAAGAAAAACTATGGAGAACCAATTGCGGGCTTTGGACTAAGAATTCCGATGGTGAGGCCATTCATATTTTTTCGGGTTTACGGAGTCCACAAGGACCCACGCGGATCCGAGATTCGTCAATGCCTTCCGAGTTTAGAGAGTAGAGCCGCTCGGGGCGTTACCGCTTCGGTGGGATAGAAAGATAGTGGTTTGTTCTAGAGGGTGCGGTGCGTGCTGGAGTTGACGTTGAGATCTTGTCATTGGGTTGTATGCCACGTTGTTCTAATGACTCGTGGTTCATGCAGAATTCATCTGCAGTAGCTGCATGCATTGAAGCTTGGACTGCAGCATTACAGCACATACCTTTATGTCCTCATTGGCATTGCGATTGTCATGAATCTGTGATAACGAATCTGTATCTTCTCTGGATTGAAAGTAAACAATTGCATGGTTATCGGGCCAAGCAACCATTCACAATCTTAGCCTTGTAATACCGGGGCTTAGGTACCTCTAGCCCCGCCAACTGTCATCTGTCATCAACATCTACCACTATCAAGTCTACCATCTTATCTAAAAACAAATCACATAATACTCCCGATCGATCAATCCATGGCTCAGCTCAACGGCCTCGGTCTCCAGCTCCCCAACTCCAGTGGACCCTCCACCCCTCGACGCCCCATCACGCCCGTCCCAGCTTCACAACCACCCTCAGTCTCAGTTACAGGCATAGTCGTCTTTTCTGGCGGTAGCGCCGCTAACAACCTCGTCGATGTCTTCGAGAGTCTTCGAGAAGCGAATCACTGCACTCTCAGCTACGTGATCCCCATCTCCGACAATGGCGGTAGCAGTAGTGAGATCATTCGCGTCTTTGGTGGACCAGGTTAGTCAATGCTACCACGTGGCATGGCATACTAATGCTAACTGGAAATAAAAAAGGTATCGGCGATGTGAGGTCTAGACTTGTTCGCCTTATCCCCAACGATGGAAACCCGGAGACCGCGGCTATCAAGCACTTCTTCAATCACCGCCTTCCCAAGAATTACGCTGTTGCTAGATCGGAATGGTTTGAGATCTTGGAGGCTACGCATCCACTTTGGGAGGACATCTCGTCGCCTAAACGGGAGCTTATCCGGTCTTATCTCAATAGCTTCAATCTTGAAGTTGTGAAGCGCATGAAGCCGAGTAGTCGGTTTGACTATTCTGGTGCTAGTATTGGAAACCTCTTCCTCACTGGTGCTCGTCTCTTCACGGGTAGCTTTGAAGCTGCTATTTATCTATTGAGTTCTATCTGTTCTGTGCCGGATAGAATATCGGTCCTTCCGGCGCTCAACACTAACTTTGCCAGTCATATCGCTGCTGGACTGGAAGATGGCACGATAATCACTGGTCAGAACGACATTTCTCATCCCAGTGCTCCCACGGCTGCTGTACCAGGAACATCAGCGGGCGTGCATAGCCCATCGGTAACGCGCAATGACCCGTGGGATCATGATCACCATCACGTAGAGGACGCAAACTTACCCGGCACACTACCTGCGCTACGCCGACCAGCGATCGCTTTCTCCAAAGAACAAGAAGAGGATCTACCAGCCAGGATCTCACGACTATGGTACATCAATCCATACGGTGAAGAGATCAAGATGCCCGCCAACCCAAGAGTCCTGGACGCCCTCCGATCCGTGCACAGCGTAGTATACAGCATCGGATCTTTATTCACCTCGTTAATTCCCAGTCTTGTCTTACGCGGTGTGGGAGACGCTATCGCGAGTCCACACGTGCGCAACAAGATCCTTATCCTCAACGGCACGACCGACCGTGAGACGGGACCTTCTACGGCACCATTTACGGGATTAGACTTCGTCGGCGCTATTGCAAATGCTCTCGCTGACTCACGGGGTTTGCCTAAGCCTTCAGAAGAAGAGTATAATAAGTATGTGTCGCATGTTATTTACATCGAGGGTCCGACGTCGCCAAAGGTGGATAAACAGTATTTTGGACAGTTGGGTATTGATGCGACGAGGTTGTATGGGCCGAAGGATGAGAAGGGCCGTGGTGGGCGGTATGATGCTAAGGCGTTGACGCAGGCTCTTGAGACGATTATCGGGAGGAAAGATGTTCGATCGGATAGGAGTCGACGAAATACTCTCGTGGGGTGAGTTTGCTACTATGGTATAAGCCTCATCGAGGTGCAATGGCTATGACTCAGATGTGGCTAGACGATGAAGAATATGGGAGACATAAAAAAAGAATATGTATTAGATGTTATATCGATGTGGTATGCATTCAAACTCCAGGTCTGACCTATATGCTATCCATCCCATCCTTAACTTGATAGGCAAAGTAAGGTACCTCGAGGTATCGTATCTCCCAAAAATGCGCCGTCCATATCGCTCATAACCAGCAACGCTTTCCATCCCAACCCAAGTAAATGTCATTTTGTCGTCCAGACTTTGTCTCATCAATCGACATCGGCCGGAGAGAAGATGAGATACGCCATGACAACAGGCCAAGCCGTGGATAATAACAGCGCTCCAAGTACAGACCCTCCCGTCGTACGTACACGGTCGTAAGGGCCCTTCCAGCGATCGATAAGGGCGCAGGTGCTGAAGATCATGGCGCAGGCGTAGAGAGATGCGGCCCAGAAGATGCCGAGAAACATGTCGGCCTCTCTGTCTTCGGGGCTGATGACAACGCCCGAGAGGTCTGGGACAAATGTGGAGGAGAGGTTGGCGCCCATTGTGTCGGACTTTGTTGTGGTTGTATATGTGGGTTTTGTGTTTGTAGTTGTATGTTGGTAGTGAGAGTGTGTAAAACCAGACCAAAGATTAAAGAGAGGTTCGTTCTGGTAATAAAAAGAATTAAGATGTAAAAGGTCACTCGTCCAGCGAGGAGAGAAAAAGAATGAGAATGAGTGAGACTGGGCTGGAAAGAGCGAATCGTCGTGACAAAAGAGCATCTCTTGATGCATGGGATGAAGCAGGGATAGTACAGCTGACCAATTAGAGACTTGGGAGGGTCATTCTTTGAGGTCGGGGCCAAGACCACCCGGTCGCGGATGCGTCTCGTTGGTTGAAACATCTGCCACTATCGAGACTAGGGACCAATTGAGGTCTTCTTTAAGCGCGCGGTATTGTATCTATAGTCCAACTGCCAACATATCACATACAACTAAAAGACTAGTTGCTGGGCATGAGCTGATTACAATACTTTAACTCATCATTTCCCTTCTTCTTGTCTTCATATTTGACCATATGTATTATTGATCGCCCTCTCTGTTATGCTGGGCTTGTCTCCAGATCTGTTTCATCATCTGGGGCGATGGCCCGATGTGACCATGGTAAAACTCAGAACAAACATCTTAACTATGGGGCGATGCAGATAAACCCCTGTACCTCAGAGTTTTTATGTATAGCATTGATTAATATTCTTGGCTTTTACTCTTCTTGGCTCATCCGAAACCTGGGACGTCCGATTGAACTCTCCCTCTCTGTCGGGTCTGTCCCGAGCCGGCCCACTATTTACAGTACAGTACAGTAAGCCAGGGGTCTACCTAAGCCTCGGGCATGTGACGTCTTCACCATGTCCCCTTTTGGATTGAAGGTTTGTTGTGGTATGTTATTTGCAGGCAACAAGGATCAAACGTGAGGTTGGATGCATCGACCAGTCACGATTGCTGTTTTCATCAATCATTAATCTTGAGGGGGTGACAATATAGCAAGGCAGAATCTGGTGGTGGCTAGCGCATTATTTCTGTCACAGCTATTCTGACAAATATTGTCTCACGTGACTGCAGGTTAGGTATTCCAACAACTTGTACTACAATATATCAAGATTCAAACTGTGTTGAAGGAATTGAATTCAGCTGATAATAAGATTTTGTCTATTCTTCTTACATTTAATAAAGTCCCCTGATTTTGTTACCACTATTGTCCCAGTGATTTGAAAATTTCAGCATCACAAGATGTGAAAATCATTCACTTCATGATCCGAGATCCTGGACGATGTTGTTATCGTCTTTTGAAAGTCAAAAACATTCATTAACGTTTTAGATACCACCTTACTGATTGTATAAGTTTTCCTCTTTCCGTGACATTTCGATATATGACTCAGTCAAACTTTGCAAACCAAAAAGATTTGGAAGAAAAAGGAATTCAGCAAACGATGATAAACTCAAAAAGAAAGAAGTATAAAAAGACTGTCTGCCCCCAAGTCTTTAGCAGTCCAGACTTCTCTTTTCTATTACCAGACAGTGACAAGACAGTCTCTTGTCTTCTCTACTTCTTGTTCAAGTTCACAAGCAATCCTTTCCATACAATCTCTCTACAGACAAACCTCTACAAACAATCTCTACAAACAACCACCGTACGAACAAGCTCTAGACAAGCACGCTACTCTACACAGACACTGTGAAAAGTCATCTACTCCTGCAAACAGCCGAATTCTCCACTTTCTACACCGAGACAAGTCTTCCATATTTACAAACAACCATTATACTCTACGAGAAGACAAGTCACAGCAGGTTTGTCACATCTTCAGATACAGCCTACGCTCTATCCTAATAACCAACAGACCTGTCTTACGTACCCTCAGCAGTCAAAATGGTTCTCTTCCCCGAGACTCGCGACCGAGAACACGGTCACTACCTCTGGGTTTCAGTCCACCTGTGCGACTTCTACGAAAGGCTGGACAACATGCACGAAGTCCAAGCTGCAATGGACGAGCTCTGGGCCGACTGGTATAAGCATCAGCCCGTGACCTGCATCATGGACCCAGACTATAATGACCTCCTCAAAATGTTTGCTCTATGTATGTTTACCAGCACGAGCTACACCCGCGACAACCCTGATAAGTCAACTTGGGGCGAGATGTCTCATCTCACCCGGTTCTGCATCAAGATGCATCTTGTTCTCAGGGAGCTCAATCAGAGTAGACATGGCGCTGGCTGGTACGACAGTATCGAAGCCGCTATGCACTATGCGAAGCTGAGAATCAAGATTCGGGTTTCTGATGCTGAGTTCGCGAGAGATATGGAGACTCTCAGAATTCATGATGCGATGCTTGATGAAGGTCGTCATCTGCTGGGGCTTTAGAATGAGAGGAAGCTGTTATGAACAGGGACCACTCAACTCGAGCTTTCATTACTCTACACAGCAGCGTCCCATTTGTCACTAAACCATTAGGCACTCTCTTCCGAGGCCTATTTTCACAAAAGTTGGGTGCTGTTCTCAACAGGTACCACTCAAGTTTATTACTCTACACATATCTGTCTCATTACCACACATTCATCAAGTAAGCTCAGCTTACTTACTCTACACTACTACATCTCATTCAACATCAACTACTGACTCATCACAAATTACACACTCAACAGACGGATGGATTCATGTGGGCGTGGGTGGAAGGCTCATATCATGTACAAGAAGCAAAGGCTTCTCGGGATTTTGGAGAAGCGTTTTATGAAAGATGGGAAAGGTATTTTCACGCACAGCATTGTTCAGCAGTTTGGAAAAGCATTTTTGAGAGAAAGAAGAAGCTTGTGGAAGAATCACTGCTTGCATGAAGCAGCTGGTTCAAAGCTTTATGTATGAAGAAATTCAGCAAAGAACTGGTTTAACCAACATTTAATTCCTTATGACCCCAAGAGTGATAGATGAACGATTTCATGTTTATGTCGTCTACAAGATATGAGAAAATGATATCAAGCAAGCAAGCAAGCAGGGAAGGAAGGAAGTTTACTCATTGATAAATCCTCAATTGCTTGCATTGGGACAGGGAAGAAGAAGGTCTTATGAGTTATGAAAGTCTACGATTCAAGTGAGGAAAGTCTTAACTGCCATCCTAGCAAGTGCACAAGTCCCCTGTGTTAGGGTTACTACGTCTCTAGGTAGTAATGACACTTAGTGTGAGACAAGTTGGTAGTTGCTACTGGTGGGTTGTTGGATTTCGTGAGGCTGCATCACACAGAAAGATGACTATGCAACCCTTGCAAGATATGTAAATAATGTATGATATTTCTCGGTATACTTCCAAGTGTATTTAGTTAGCTTCCGGAAGCTAGAAGACCTCAAAATGTCAACAGGACTTTGCTGCAATCAAATCGAATTTCGGGTATCTGCCACCACTGAAAGACATTCCAGTTGTGTGTCTTAGTATTCAAAGAAAAGCCCATGAACAGTATCTGCTTCATATAGCTACCACCAAATCGAACTATACTTAAAAAGATGACAGTCCAATTCTTCCCCCCATCTGCAATTTGTAAACGTCTCCAAAACATCAGCTAAAGACACCTCTAGATTCCGTGCCTTGAACTTGTAATCAGAATCAGTGGCGGTATCCTCCTCTTGATTCATTGGCCCTGAAGGCCAGATTCGCCCGAGCATACCAGGGGTTACTGGATCCTGATGTGGAAGGGCCCTCGAAGTAAACAGACATACCGTCAGGGACGGGGGCGTATGGTCCAACAGGTCTCTGCCTGCTACTAGAGCTGTTGTATCTGTTGCTGGAGCGAGAATAGCCTATAGTTGGTGAAGTAGAGTATGAAATCTGAGCAGGTTGAGGGAGGTGATTAATACAGAAGCTGTTATGTGGGCTTGCCTTGGGTAAGCCGCATTGAGGCAACATGCACGCTTCCTGCACGCAATGGCCATTTGGCATCTTGGCCTCTCCAAGACAATCCCTATTGGCACAGCGATGAATTGGACAATAAGGAGAGTTGGAGTTGTCAGTACGGCTTTGTTCAGAACAACCTGCCCGCTGACAGGTATGCCAGGAGCAAGGACGCCGACTATAGCCCTTAGAATCTCTGCTAAAATTCCTACAGTGCATGACGCAGCACCGATCTGAGGCGGAGTGTTAGCTAGGAGATATCAAGAGAGATAGGCACGTACGATCTTTGCAGTATCGGGTGCCAGGAGCCCGACTGAGGTCTCTCTTTCGCCCGCAGTCCTGTACATAGCATTTGTGCTCAGCACAAAATGAAGATCCTGTCTGCACAATAGCATGACACCCTCTCATTTTGCATCGGCAATGATATGTGCAAAACTCAACTGGAGAATCGTTGTCATCCAATCCGACATGCTGAGTACAGCCTGACGAGGCGCATGGCTGATGGCGATGACACTTTTCTGTATCCCTGCCTGTGGTAAAGGTTTGCTTTGTACAGTTTGGCTGCTGGCAAGTGTGCTTATCACAATAGTGCTTTGAGCTCCGATCTGAAGAGCAGTCTGCAACCTCGCATTGGTTTTCGTCACCATGCTCGTCGCAGTATTTGCTCTTGGGGCTGCGACGATATCTCCAACAGTCTTTGGTCTTGCAACGATCTGCGCCAAGTTAGTTGCCCTGTTAGTTCCCCGATAGATAGGGGTCTTACGGTCAGAGCAGAACCACCAATCCTGTGAAGGAGTTGCTGCTTTCATCTTTGAGTATCTGAAGTCCCCATCCTCTTGTATAACCCTTTTTCCACAACCGGGATGGCTACACTGGCCATCTATACAAGTTAGTAACTGTCCATAAGTCAACTAAATGGACTGCTTACGGTAGCTGCAGAACTTCTCACCCCGTTCGGTCATAGTCTTGCATCCATAACCAGCGTGGCAGCTGTCTTCAACTTGTTATGACTTCCTTTCGGCAATTAGGAATTACACTTACGACGGTCGCAGTACATGGAATACTTCCCATTACCACTATTCTGGAACTTCCACGTTGCCTTGCCGCAATCTGGATTGGCACACTTCACGTGTGGACGACGGTAGGAGCTGCGACCGCTGGGACTGTAACTGGATCTGCTCATGATGCTGTAGTATGGACTGTACGCGGCGTACTGACAGAGATTATTCTGAGTTGGATAGTTGATGTCAATCGTGATGGTGTATTGGAAGGTCAATGATATAGGTATAAAAGTTGATGGAAAACGGATGATGAGAAGCGGCGTCTCCGAGCTTTATATAATTGTAGACCTGAGGTGCAAGAATGCCTTGGACGCCTCCCCAACGGATACAACCGCAAGCGAGTCTCGGCTAAGTATGTTTATATCAAATTCAGTTACACCTTGGATGTTTTGTTCGTATCGCCCTCCATAAACGTGGGTTTCCACTGATCGTTACACTTTCCTGAAGTCGATACGCCTTGCCATCTCTTGGAGCCTGGTTACCTCCTGAGCGGTACGATCAAATGATCATGAGGCTGAATAGAAAGGGTCGAGCGAGTATGGTTGCCTTTTTCTTGCTTCTGGAATGAGTCAGCTATCCGCAGTGAGCCCGTAGCAAGGAGTCAAACTCACGATGTAACGACCCGGGCTCCTGAAGTTCAACAGTCGCCACCAGGCATTCTTATTCAAACTTTCGCTTGTAACGTCATAATTTGCATCGCTATCCCTCTATTTAGTATCGCTAATTGCGTATAACTCCAGCTGCGATGTACCAATTGGGATCGCAATTTGTGTCTGCTTCTGTCAAACAATGCAAACAGGTCAGCTGTATTCTCGTCTCAAATCTGCGTCTTTTCAAGCCGCCTTGAGACTTTGACAGACGACTTCCAGCTCTATGAAAGAAGATATCGTCAGCCAAACAAACAGCCGCATTGGCAGGTGACAAGAGCTCTGGTATACCCGCCGTTGCACTTGTGCATTGTAGTTTTGTGCCCCTTCTTGTAAGACACGGCTGTCATCACGTCAAATCCGAAGAATTTCGGATCGAACAACAGAGATCTTTGCAATCGTGAGGCTCTTTCCCAGGAAGCTGGTCAGGCGAAGCGGGCGATATCGCGCACTGTTTGCGCGCCGCAAACACGACGGACAAAGATCACGATGGAAGGTGCTTGTTCGGAGAAGGTACAGACGCCAAACTGTCGCTCGAAAGTGTATTCGGAGGCCTGTGACCCTCGTTTAGTATGGTGCCTAAGAGTTGTAGACTAAGCCATGTAATACCGCGCTGCTTTCGTGCTCCAGATGCACAGGCTGTGGTATAGGAGGCAGTGACGATATCGGGGATTTTCTTTGGACAACTGACCTTGGATTACTGTCATGACAGATTGAGGCTCTGCAAATTGTCAACACTGGATTGAGCCTGCTTCGTCCTATTTACCCAAAGCATATGTTGGTAGTCGAGAACCCAGCATTGAGGTTAGGAGTCGTCATCTGGATCATTTCGAGGTCTCTAAATAAATGACCAGGTGTTAAAGAGACCTCAGGTACTGGAAGAACTCTCGGAAAAGACAACTGACATCAACTGGTACTTTCCAGAACATTTGGAACATGCGAATGTGGTCCTAAAAGTCGAATAATTGTTGCGTGGGAAGCATTGGACCGAGTACGTGAATAGACAGGTAGAGGTGTAATTTGCTTGTATTCTTGGTGAAAGAAATGAAGAGAACCAGTTGACTCCTTAGCTTAATGCAGTAGCCCAAAACAGCGCCTTCCTTCAGGCCACCAGTTCCACCTTCCCTTTAACTCGTCAATTCTTGACTGCCGCCCCCTTCCTTCCCAAACTATAGGTGCTTCAAATCCCAAGCCCAATAAAACGGAAGGTTCCATGCAATAGACAAAACCACACTTTTCCAAATCTTTACTCATACTACCAATTCCATCGCCCAGAGCCGCATTGTGTCGTCTATGTCGCCGATCTCCACGCAACATCGTATTGCAATCTTGACCGCGAAGAACGAGCATGCTGTAACCAATCTTGAAAGGCAGCATGGTGCGTGATCATACCTGCGCTTCCAATTTGTCTCGTCTACTATCACTATTAACGGCAGATACTTGCGGGACACAAGGCATACTTACTACGGTGTTATGGCAAATACAAGATGCCGGCATCGACAGAGGTAAGTCGGTAAGGTATCTGACCTGACAGCAGATAGGGTCTCATGGAGCCTAGCAAAAGATGAACTTTCCCATGCAACCGAGCAGTACGTCACTGTAACGATGCAATGACCGCGACGAAAGACAAAGATCATGATGAAAAGCCTCCTGCATGAGAGCGCCACAAATGCGAACCATCGTCAGTAGGCAAACTGGTGAGTCACGGTTCACCCTGACTCAACAGAGGTACAAGATCGAGCTACTAGACGAGCAAGTAACAACGTGTACTGATCTGTTGCAGGAAAACCGCATCTTGGCTCACCACGATACCCTCACTCGCAAGCACTGCTTTCGATGCATATCAGTCATACGCAAACTCAACATCAGACACAGAAAGGCATGGTACTCACCTGGGCAAGCAATTCAGTGACTCACTGACCGTTGACAGGCACCGAGTCCTCCGTCACTTGTCTCGTCTCTCGATGAGCCTGCGATATTTTCAAAAGTAGGATCCTAATTGCATTTAAATATCACCTTCATCATTACACAATGTACCCTCATCTATCTTCGCAAGGTTTACCAACTTGGGGGCTACCACTACCTATCTGGCAAAGTCCGGGGTGTTGAACGCGGTATACGATCGAAACGACGGAATGACCAGCCAGACAATTCCCTCCATAAGCGATCGTGCACCCAAGTGTACTGAACGATAGGCATATCTCAGCAGATGCCACTATTGAGAAAGATTTTCGGTCCGATTGCACAACCTTTCAGTACTCCTCCTTGTGTCGGTCGGTATGTTTGCACTTGGCTTCTGACAAGCAATACACGCAAACATATCACGTAACACAAAGACGGTGGCGTGCTCTTCTCGGCAGGAGTTTCTCCCTCTGATCGCCTGACCACTCGAAACACATTTATCCCATGAGCAGGTGATGTGTCATCGATTAACGGCTTATACTTCGCTATACACTGCATTGGCTCCAAAAGACCTCTATAGACCTGCGAGAGTTGATCAAGCTAGAGCGGAGAGAAATGTATCAGCACTCTAACCGGGCGGTAATTGCATTTTTGAACCAGCTTCGGAGGCACCGCTATGTGTAATCCATTGAATGGGACGGCTGATACCTACTTAGCAGGATGAACACTTCCTTAGTGACGACGGACCGTTACCGAAGTACATAGGCTTGTGGCCATGTTGCTTTACCGGCAGATCTCAATTCACCTGATATGAACTCAACTCCCCTCAAGTTATGGATTACAACAATTGTTCATGTGCAAAGATCTTCAAATCACAGCTAACCAGCATCACAAACTATTCCAACAATTATTCGACTTCATAGGTATGGCTCTGCGCGTCGTCCGGACTTCCTGATTCAAAATGCGTGTCTCAGGGGGTGATACACAACTCCACGTGGACATGCTTCGGCTGACGTCTTTTGTCTTAGAAATAGTCCCAATGCTTGTGAATTACCATCTGCCACCGGCCACTCACAACCAGGCCAGCCACATTGCCGAAAACTTTCTGTTCATGGGACTGCCGAAGTTCAAGCCGGAAGTGCAAAGGTGCAAGCATTGCAAGAAAAAGCTATCATCATCGAATCAGGTAGTCGTTGCGTATGAAGTCAGAAGGAGGGGCCTGTGCATGACTGTCAGACCTACCACGCCCAAACCATCGAAGCCGAAAGCCAAGATCCAGGACTAGTGATAGCTCGAGTTGTAGCAGGGGTCTGCAAAGGTCAAAGGTCCGTTGCTGGTGGATATCCTAGAAGGGCTATTCTTGCGAGTCACGTCATGATGCTGATGTTACTACTAGTCATGCCCAATTGGACTTGATACTCATGGCCGTCATGTTACAATGACGAGTCCTTGAATTGGTGAAGCAAGCAACGGCTGAGTTCTGTATGTAGAGGTCGTGGAAACACTGAGGCATGTGTATCTTATCCCTAACAATTACGGGCTACGTTTTCGTTGCAGAAATGATATCGACTTAAGAGCTCGGTTGTTCATATCAAATGAGTAAAGCGGAAGACTATGTCTATCCGTTGACTAGTAGCCGATCAGGCTTTTGCGCCGATGCTTGTGGCACAATACAGGACCAGAGTTCAAATTCTCTATGATCCGTGATAATGATGCGGGCAAGAACGTGTTGTACTTCTCCCCTGCATGACTAACATGTTGATAAGTCTAGTCTCCTCTGCCGAGCCTTCATCTCTGGGTCTAGCCCTGGGCTCTAATCTCTTCAAAATCCTGACTCCTCTCTTCATGGCACTCGAAGTCTATGTCTACCAAGACTTATACGCATTTCCTCCCCGTCGGCAACGGCGCTATCAGCTTTCACCAAATAAGGCCTAGACCCTTTGTTATTGATATGAGTTAGATCACTTACTGTTAGCTTTTGTTACAAGAAATGATTCCCACTCAATCAACGACTCAGAACTACTGAGCTGCGAATGGAATCGTCCCCCTCTACTCCAAGCTTCAACTTCCAATACACCCACGGCTACTACAGCTCTTCATAAATAACACCTAAAGACGAAAGTCAGACTCTACCCTTTTCGCACGCACAGCCCTCATAACGGAGCGGGTCCCTCGATGCATAGTTTTCGTTCATTAGACTGAGGCTGATCGGGGAGACCAGTCGAAGCGTCGACAGAATTCCGGACACCAGAACTCCGAAGTCGCTTATGGCAGCGTGTTATGGGGTCTCTACAACAGAAACATCATATTACTGGTAATTGGTGATATTAATTGGAGCAAGGTATCTTCCTGCAACCGACATCTGATGTACTAGATGAGTATCGGAATGGGGTTCAACTCAACGAGTTACCTTCTCTAGAGGGACAACTGTCTCTTCTACCGACTTCGACCAGCGCTACCGGCAAATTTGATGACAACATATGCGCGCTAGTTCTATCACCTTTGTCTTGGTAAAAGCCGTCATAGCAAGCAATAGGAGGCCAACGTGGGACAGTGTACGCGGAATAGAAGGTCCTTACAATGACCTTTTTATTCCTCACCGTCCAATCATCAACACAACCACCATGCCGACAGGGTTTCTCCTCTTGGCCGATACTCAAGGACTCCGCCACGTCGGATACATATCGACGCGCGTTGATATAAATGAGATCCAAAAGGGGGAAACGCATTACGAAACATACATATCTTCTGATGCCGCATTGGTGGTGGCGGCGGCGGGAGGGTTCTGCGAGCTGAGGCAGGGAGCCTATAGACCTGTATGGGGGTATTAATCTATTGATGATATACCTTTATGCATGGTGATCTATGGATTGATATAGTGACATTATTGGATTGTCATGGGTCTCGGTTCTGCGATATGCTCAGCCTTCCGTGTCTTCGGAGTACGCTGGCAGGCACCAGCAAGGGCGATTGTGGGGATGAACTCAACCAGACCCGCTACGAGCAGTACAGCCTTGGTGAAGCAACCTTGGTGACATATACTCCCTCGTGTACGCAAACACGTATTCTATCTAAACGTTCAAGTCAACGATCCACCCGCGTATACAGGAAATCGATGCAGTCTTCTTCTGCTCAGGTTCCTGACATTTGCTCTCTTCCGTCATTGCCCATGATGGGATCATCTAGCGGATCCGAGAACCGGTCAGCTGCTGAGCAGCAGGAGTGTAAGAAACGGGAGGCAGTATTGGAGGCTACCAGATTGATGGCAGCCGAGCTGGGATTCGGCCAGGCGTACTATGGAGTTCCTTTTTGGGGGCATGGTTGTGATAGCACGCACCATTTGTTGAGCCCAGTACATCGAAGCTGCCGGGCATCGTGCATCAGATGAGATGAAGAAAGCTACACTATCAGACGTAGCGAATACTCGCAGATAGTTGCAGAGGATCAAGATCAAGTCTCGTGGGACTAGTATCTTTCTCTGTGCGTGTATGAGGGCAGCAGCTTCCCAGCTACAGCTAGATTCCTCCAATTGATCAAAGATCTTGCTGAGGAATCTTGAGCAGAAGCGCTGCGATGGCGTCGCGTAGACTTTTGAGTACCTGGGTCATGATGCGTAAACCATAAGTTCTCTCTATATGGCATAAACATTGCCGCATCTTGGGTTAGGTTTCGTGGGACTTGGGTTTGGTGTCCAAGGGACGGACATGACTGGGACATGGAGCAGCGGTAAATGGTCGTGGGACTGCCTGTGTTCCAAATGACGATGGCTTCATGTGAGCCTTCGTTGGAAGGGTTGAACGGCACTCAAGCCCCTGTGCCGGTTGCCCGTTGGAATGGAGAAAGGCCTACAAATGGTGCCTCCGCCCCCGAGCTAGAAAACGAACTTGTCAGTTCAGGACCTTGCCAGCGGCTTCCACAAGACAGACGAATTCAGCCGACTATGGGTCGATCATAGCAGGCTTTGCGGCGTAAACCCAACTTGGGTTCACAGAGAGACCATCATTCAACTGATAACAAGTCGAACGTGAGTTTATGAAAGCATGCCATTATATATTCTTACTCGACTCATTGTTCCTCGCAGGGTGTCAGAAGAATTAACCGTTATATGTGTAAGGAACATAACAGTTTAGTTATTTTATGGTATCTTAGATAAGTGTTTAGGCTACTTTATTTTAATAACCTAAGCTTTAGATAATATTTCGTCTGTTACTCCACATAGATGGGATATATAGTGCATGAATAATGAAGATTTATTTCCAATATTTCGTAAAACTAATTATGCTGGCCACAGACGTAACTGGCACAAGGCTACGCTACCATTTACATCTCGGTAGTTCACCTTTCAGCTGCAAGAATCATAATCCACCAATTCGTCTCCATTCTACAGAGTCGCGCTGAGAGGCAGGTTACGAGAGCTGCTGCCGACCCAGACCTTCTTGGCGTGATCAGTGATCACCCAGTTCTGGGAGTTGACGTCCCAGTTGCTCAGGTCACGGCGGGTGAGCTGAGCGGTGAACTTGGCGCTCTCGCCAGGGGCAATGTTCTCGAGACGCTCGAATCCACGGAGGACGCGAACAGGCTCGTCGTCACCACCAAGGCCGACGTAGAGCTGGGGGATCTCGTCAGATGTGGCGTCACCAGTGTTCTTGATGGTGGCGGTGACGGTGTAAAGAACGTCCCAGAGCTGAGGGTTACCACCGGGAGCACCAGAGGAGGGAAGACGGGGCTGAGCGGAACCGTTAAGAGCGTTAGGAGGCAGGAACTCCTCAGCCGTGGAACCGAAGCGACCCTCGACATCACCGGAAGCCTCCTCGGCGGAAGAAGATGTGTTGAGGTAGGGGTAGATGAATCGGTAGAGGTATCGAATGCTGGAGGGGAAAGTGTAGTCTTCCAAGTTGGTGCTGAAGTTACCGAAGGTAGGAGCGGGGATGGTTTCTCCAACAGGAGGGCTGTAAGAGGCGTTGCTGACACGCTTGACCTCGAGGTCAGAGTACTCAAAGGTGGACCAAGACAGACCGAAACCGAACTCGTAGAGAGGGGCAGCAGAGTCGTTGGAAGCTCGCTTTCCGTTGGTGCTGGGAGATCGACGGTCGAAGTGGCGGTAGTCAATGAAGTTACCCTCAGTGAAGGTCTCCTGAGGAGCACCCTCGCCGTTGTTGGCCTCGTAAAGGACCTCAGTACCGTAGCTCTCGCGAGTGCGACCCCAGGTGAAAGTGGAACGTCCAGGGCTGGTCTTGCCGTAGAGGACATCAGCGATAGCGTTACCAGACTCCTGTCCGGGGACACCAGCCCAGAGGATAGCGGTGATGTTGGGGTTGTTGTGCCACTCGGTCAGGAGGACAGGGCCAACGGTGTGAAGGACAACAATGGTGTTGGGGCAGATGGCGGAGACATTCTTGATGAGCTCGTCTCCGTTCTTCCAGAGAGTAAGGTTCTTGCGGTCACCGTAGTTGCCGTCAACTTCGATATAACCCTCACCAGCGTTGGCATTGGCGAAAACGACAGCGGTAACGTTGGGCTGGCTGACGAGAGCCTGGGTCTGGGGCCACTGGTTGTTGTTGAGGATACTCTCGTAGCGGGTGCCGTCCTCAACAGCCTGGGCCTGAATGCCTTGGTCGGGAGTGATTAAGTAAGGGAAGTTAGAAGTACCGGATCCCCAAGACATGGCAAGGGTACCGTTGTCGCATCCACGGTCGCTGCAACCGTTAGGTCCGGCAGGGTTGGAACCAGCGTCTTCACCAATAACAGCAAGGAACTTGGGCTTCTTAAGAGGAAGAGCACCGTCAGTGTTCTTGAGGAGGACGGTTCCCTTGGCGGCGGATTCGCGGATGTGACGCTTGTGGTCGTGCATAACGTTGACTCCGTAGTTGACCTTGGCGGGGTTCTCCTTACTGTAGGTCTGGAGGAAGCCTTGCTCGTCACGGGTCCAAGAAGAGAAGTTGATCTCGGGAAGGTCCTCGACGGTCTTGCCGACCTTGAAGAAAGCAGCCATGATACGGGTAGCCATATCGTCAATTCGCCAAGCAGGAACGGTACCGTTGACAACAGCGAGGGTCAGGTTTCCACCCCAGAAGCTGTAGCCGCTGTCAAAAGCGGTGTCTCCGGGCATGGTCATATCGAGACCGGCAACAGCGGAAGCGGCACCTGTGTGCTGAGCGGCCCAATCACTCATGACGAAACCCTGGAAGCCCATCTCGTCCTTGAGGATTCCGTTGAGGAGCTTGGAGTTCTGGCAACCGTAAGAGTTGTTGATCTGGTTGTAAGAGCACATGATAGCACCAACACCAGCGTGGACGGCGTCAGCGAAGGGCCAGTTGTAGAGCTCGTGCATAGTCTTGTCATCGATGTTGGAAGACAGGGACTCGGAAATGTTGAACTCGCGAGACTTGACCTCGCCGGACTGGCGGAAGTGCTCTTGCTCGTTGGCGATGTAGTGCTTAGCAGTAGCGATGACTCCAGCATCCTGGATACCTCGAATGGACTCGGCCATAGCATGGCCAGCTGCGTAAGGGTCGACGGTGAAGCCTTCCCAGTTTCGTCCACCAGCAGCGTGGCGACCGAGAGGGCCACTAGCAGGACCGAGGAGAATGTCGATACCCTTCTCCTTGAACTCAGTACCCATCAGCTTTCCTCGCTCGTACCAAAGGGCCTTGCTCCAGGTGGCACCAGCGGTGAGACCAGCAGGGAAAGCGCTGTTGTAGTCGGAGAAGCGGATTCCCAGAGGACCATCCTGAAGGCAGAGGCCTCGCATACCCATACGAGGGATAGATCCAACGTTTCCTACACAACGTTCATTTTCCCAACTAGAGAAACGGTTAGCTTGCGAGCGAAATAGCGCGTACTCGTCCAATTACGTACCCAACACCGGTAGTCAAGTTGACCTTCTCCAGAAGAGTGAGCTGAGAAACAAACTCCTTGGCCTTAGCGTAGGCGTCCTCCCAGCCCTGAGCATTGGGGTTCATCCATGGCGAGGGATAGTGAGGAGGAGAGTAAGCTAGGTCGTTATCGCGCGCGATCTTTTGAGTGTCAGTAGATAGTTCAACTGTAATTCCGGACACTGTCGCGGCTAGCGACGCAATGAAAAGGAAGCGCATTGTGTGAGAGATCAAGAGGCGCGTAGAAAATGAGAACAGTGAGGGATAATAGCCGTCTACCCAAAAGAAAGCCGAGATGGCGATTTATCGATGCGAAGGATGTAAGGAAAAAGAATTGTTGTTGAATGGCAAAAGTTTGGGACGGGATGAAAAGCTTACCTTGACGCCCGCGAGAGTGCCAGGAACTTGGGGTGCAGCTGCCGCATCAGTGCCAGCAGCCAGTAGTGCGGCTGCGGCGAGCCAATTGGCCTTCATGGTGTGCTAAATATGTAATATACAATTATATTAAAGCGTCTGTAAGGGATTTCGTGAGTAATTGAGTTGAAAGGGATCCTCGTTGCTGTGATCGGCAGCGAGGGATGGGAAAAGGGAACTGACGGTGATTAATAGACTAGTCCAATCAATATATTGGAAGGCTAGTCAAGAACACACGATGTGAGGCACAGCGTGAAGAAGGGACAAGAGGAACGAGGTGGGAATTGTTCTTCCTTTATACAATGCTCGCTTGTCTTGTCCCAAGTCAAAGCACGACAGATGTTGTGGTCTTTTATGTTCCATGCATGCTACATGCTACCTCAACTTGAGTTTAAGCCTGCGCCTCACCCAAATAATTACCTCCATATCCACTGTAGCGTGTCTATCATTTCCCTTCAGAGTCTAATCACACCAGAATAACTCTGTACCGAGAAAAACATCCATGCAGAGAAAGTGAAAATCGTCATCAAAGGTGTCTCTCGTCCTCTTCCCCACAACGTTGGGCGACGGTCGACTGGAGGGTTGATCATGACTAGGATTGGACAATTGGGCAGGGTTCTTGGGTTGATTGGAACTACCAGGCTCGTGGGGTAAAAGGGCCGATATGTTGATGTTGGAAGAGGAGAAATAATGGAATCCTTCTTTCTTACAGAAAGCAGACTTGTCTGATGCAGACCAAGACGTTGTATTCTTACTGGGGTGTCTTTGACGTCACATGGTCTTGACTGTTTTTCTTACCATACTCTGGTTGATGCTCTTTCATTCTCCCGTGTCGTGAAGCATAACAACAATTTAAGGACAGGGATTATCATTGCCTATGTCCACCAAGAAATATGATGACGAGTTTGAGTTTAGACTCAATCATGAGACCAACAATAATTAATCTAGTAACTAAACAAGTGGAATCTCAGACTGTACGTCTGTAGAGAGACAAGATCCCCGAGACCAACGTTACACTACAGATCAGCTTCGTCTCTGCTTCTTAAGCTCCTCCTCGGCTCGGTCAGAAACAACCGTGATCGACATAGCTAAATTTCTCACGCATGACAATACATTAAACATTAAGTTTTGGTTCAGAGCTCAGTTTGCCCGTTGGACAAAAGTCTAATAGAGACGATCTAAGACAATTTGCCTCATAACTTACCCTAAGCAGTTCATGCTACTAACCTCTTTGTCTCTGACCTAGCTTACCGGTAAATTCGTTCTAAATTGCCGACAAAAGTACTCTGTACTCCTCATCCATCAAAAAACCTGCCTCATTCCCCACGATGCCCTTGCTCCCCGAGCCCTGTTTCTTCCCCGCATCGATGAACTAAGAACCCCTGTCAGCTTAGTCCGAAGCTATCGAGCGATCGTCTGCGTCCGACGAACCCCCGTGGAACTGCGGCCCGTTGATCCTATGATGGATTTCTTGCCCATTATACCGATGTATATCCACGCGATGCCTTGTTATTATCGTGATATGTCGGTCTACAAACTCTCACGGATTGCTCGGAATCACAGCGAGGTTCCATAGTTTACACGTAAGACGTCTACAAGTGGCGCAGTTGCCAGAGTTTTGGCATCAGGGACATGCACGAGGTTGGTCTTGAATCTCACCAGTAGCAGTAGCACATACATACGAATCTTGGGTGGTATGCATGCTGCACACGTTTAAAAGAACATATGCTATTAGTTAGATGACGCAGTAGCTCAATTCCTTTACAGGAAGGTGCATAAGCTGCCTATGCAATTTTCATTCGAGGGATATTCATTTCCCCCAGCCATCAATGAATACCATCATTGACTTGACTCCATTATACCCTCTTCTTCTCACGGACCGTATCACCGATATCGCACCACAATATCGTGGACCGCTTACTCCTAAAACCTCCAGTTTTTGTCTCCATACATTAATCAGTAGATGCCAGGAATGATTCGGGAGCGAACAATCTTGCGATACTCCTCCCAGTCCTTGCCATACTTTCGGTGGCACTTCTCGTCGTCGCGGCGCTCTCGGTGGATAAGAAGAATGGCAAAGTACAGGATGTAAAAGTATGTGATCAACATGCCCCATCCCTTGGCCTCGCCCTGGATAACCTCACGACCGTCGCGCATCACGTACGCGCCCTCGACGTTAGCTCCGGCGCTCAGGATCTGGTAACCCGCAAGACCGGTGGGAAGACAGTAAGGCCACGACTGGATCCAATCGCCGAGGTAGTTGATGTGTCGGGACATACCCCACCAGCCAGTAGTAAGCAGCTTGCTACCCTTCGCGGTTTGGATGTACTTGAGGTGCGAGATTCTGGGGTCGTTGGGGTTAGTGCGGAAGCGGTTCTTCTCGTTGTTGGCCGAGCGGAAGATGTAAAAGCCAAGACCAATAAGGCCGAGCATTGCAGCGAGACCCAGCGGGCCGAGGGACACGGGATGGATGGAGAGGTATCGGGTCTGGAGGGAGTAGACATAAGGCACCCAGACGATATCGCCAAAGGCAAGCATCATACCGAAGCCGTCGGTGGTGATGTCCATCGTCGTCAGAATTGCGGGCTCGTTCCACCAAGAGTCGAAGACATACAATGCCTGGACGGCGGTAATGAGGATGGAGCTATCAGTCACGTAACCGTAGTTGCGGTACTGCTGAGCGCACCACGAACAGTTCATGATGATCCAACCCATCATACCAGGACGAAGCTCGAGGAACTCCTTGAGGTCGACCTCGCCGATAAGAGGGATCACAACACGAGGGTTGAGTTCGCGACCGATGAACCAATCGTACAACATGTTTCCTGAGTGGCCTCCGGCAGCAAGCTCGCGGAGCTCCTTGTTACCAGCCTTGACGCTGAAGCTTCGGACGTAAACGAAAGTCGAAACGAGGTACGAGTAGATAATATTGGCGGACAGAATCTGGATGAAGTTCTCCGACATAAAGGTCCAGACAGGGAACTCGGCGCCCTGAGCAGCGGTACCAGCGGCGAGGATCGCAAGAGTGAAAGTGCTAGAGTACAAGGCTAATGAAGGTTAGCAGGTATATCATCGTGGCTTTATTAGAGTTGACGAACTGTTGAACCGGTAGTTGAGTCTACCACCAGAGCGCAACTCAGTACCCTCAACCTCAATCGCGGGCAAGACGCGGTAAAGGATCAGAGACAGAACATTGTATCCAATGACAGCAAGCGTTCCGTTCCAGCTAACAAGACCAGCGACTCCATTCTGAGGCCAGCCAACTTCTTGCTTGAAGGCATCGATAGAGAAGGTCTTGGGCTGAAGAAGAGAGGGCGCGGGACATCCTGAGATGTCGTTGCAGACGAAGTTGAAGACGTATACGAGAACGGGGAGGAAGAACGAGATAACAAAGGCACCAGGACTATAATTATGTTAATTGAGGCTTGAGTTGAGAGTCTGAAGTCAACTTACGGGCCAAAGAACTCGTAGCCGTGCTGCTCCTCAGAAGGAGCTTGTTTGGCCTTAACCGCCATGTTGTGAATTGAGGAACAACAGTTGCGCAGCTTAAGGTTGTGGCTTAAAGGAGCTTGTAGGAGCTGGCGAGTTACTTTGCCAGAGACTGTTAAGCAACAAAACTGTTGGAGAAGACAACAACAAGTCAAAACTTGCAAAACAGAATGCGCAAAGAAACAACAACCTGAACTAACAGGAGTCGTGACGAAATTACCCAAACTTTTAGTTTAATCTAAGGAGCTGGGATCTGCCGTCTTTTTCGGGTTACCCCTGTCGTATTCGGCATTGCTTCACTGCGAGCAAATCAGAGCTGCTGTGGACGGACATCGGTAACTACTCCCCCGACAATGAATGATGCTCATGTCCGGATTAATACTTTACCCGTGACTTCCAAAGAAGAGATAGCCTTGTGAAGCTTCAACCAATCATTAGCTTCAGTTTCAAGCCCCTGGGACTGACATCAAGAGCGGGTTTTACTAATTCGGGAAAGAACAGTTTGAGGTTTCCTAAATGCAGGGCCACCAACGCGTAATCAGGGAGAAGCTCTAACAACTATCTCTCGTTTCGTTCTCATCGCCAATATCTCTCTCAGTTGTTTACTTCTGACTTGACGTTGCTTTGCTTTTGTTCTCTTCTAACGTGATTCATTGTCCGCATTTATCCCTCCCACTTTACTAGTGACATTCATTTCATGACAGGTCTTATCGCAACCTTGACCCAACGACAGTAGATCTGTCTGTTGCGAAGGAACGACATACATTCCATTCCAATCACGACTCACTCTATATAACTTGTTTCGCTTCTTTCTTCTCTACACTCAGACGATACGACTCGACTCGATTCATTCACGATGCGGTTCCAAACATTACCATTCGTTCTATCGTTAGCTGCTGCCGTGAGCGCAGATATCGCAGAGGTTCCTTCGACCACTGTACCAGTTCCAGCATGCACCGCGACATCGCATACCGGTATGGGCGGCTTCTACGACCTGCGTCCGGATATGGCCGTCGTTCCCAATAAAGACACCTCCAAGTACGCAATCACAAAGGATTACACCTCCAAGGGCTACGACTACGGCAAGAACTTCACACTGAACCTCTGCGGCGCCGTCGTCGAGCCTGTCACCAATGTCATCGGCGTCGAACCTCCTCTGTGGCAGAACGTTAGCGCATATTACCAGGTCGGAGGCGAGGTCTTTTCCATAGGGTTGGTTTGAAAAATACTCTCGGGTGTCCATCTATGCGCCAGGAATGCGCCGGCTAACAAGGACATACAGTTTCGAATCGATGAACTTGCAGAGCCGTGGGCGCAAGCTGGTTCTTCAATACACCGGGGGATCGCCCTGCGGCGCCGACGTCAACAAGACGGAACCCATCTACAAGCGATCCGCCCAGCGCGACTCTTACCTCGAAGACGAGAACGACCTTACCGCTTATACACCCGAGCCCGAGCCCGAAGAGCCTGTGGAGGAGGAGCCCAAGCCTAAAGATAAGCGAAGACGCAAGTCGACCACCATCTCTTTCCACTGCGACCGAGATCCCGGCACCACCTCCGCCAGCGTCTCCTTTGTTGGCACGGACCCTGACGAGTGCGCCTACTTCTTCGAAGTCCGATCATCCCACGCGTGCGCCCACGCCGAGCCGCATAAGCCCGGTAGCGTCGGGCCCGGCAGCATCTTCGGACTGATCGTCGTCATCGCAGTCCTCGTCTACTTCCTCGGCGGCATTTTCTACAACCGAACCGTCACGCATGCGCGGGGCTGGCGCCAGCTCCCCAACTACAGTCTCTGGGCAGGCATCTGGAACTTCATCTGCGTGCGTCAATCCCTTTCTGGTTCCTCTAAGCCCGAGCGATACTCTCCCTGAGTGTTTCGTTATTTGTTTCATTATTTAATATTGTCTCCTGCCCCCTTCATTTTTTGTTGTCTGTAAAACTGGGAAATACAACGGCGAAAAAATACGAATACGGGGCTGACGGTGGGATTTTGCCTTTTTTATCTACAGGAACTTTGTTTTTGCTGCTTCACGGCCTGTCTGCGACGCATGGCCTTTCGACGTGGCTACCAACCGGTGCACTCAAGTCCTAGCAGGAGAGAGCAGGACCGAGATGCCGAGAACCGGCTGATCGACCAACTAGACGAGGAGTGGGAAGATTAAGAAAATAGAATGAAGGTATGGATGGTGTTTGTTTGTTCATGGGGTTGTCAGGTGTTCTTGTTGCCTGGGTCTGCGTATCGTATATAGAAGGACACGAATGGAGTTTTAAAGGGTTGCGCGATAATGGCCATACGCATAGTACTGGGTTTCGTAAGAAAGTCTAGCACCTCAAATACACGTCAAAAGTTTATGCCATTTCTTTCTATCTTTTAATTGAAGCCGTGGAGCTATGTGGTCATGCCAGTCTGTGTCTTCCGACGTTGTAAATTGCAATTACACTACCCTATACTATCAGCTTTTCGCACCTCTCGGCCGAGTACAACCTGATACTTCTCCGTCTACAGCTGGAGGTACTTTACAAAGTTTGCTCAATCAGTTGGAGCAAGTACCAGAATGGATCCGTGACAACACCAAAACTTGCAGAAGCCTGAGACTTGCATGAAGCCAGCCAGCCAACTTTCTCACTTCTAACAGTTGCTTCTCGAACTAGCATGTGCAGCCACAGGATCACTTTCTGTCATATCTCAGTTGACCACATCAGCGCTGCAGCTGAGAGAGACATGCCTCAAGCGGACAGTGTCAAAGTTCAATGTGAGCGGCACGGCCCATTCCTTGACAAGTCTCTCTAGCTTCGTCTTCTCCCCCCCTTCCAACGCTTCCCTGTAACGGGAAAAGCAAATCCACCCAAAACGGACCCTGCCTTGAGGCTGATCACAGCCACAAACGATGCAGGCGATGCCACTTAGACACACCATTGGTACAGCAAACACAGTTTTTTGCAATTGCTGCTGATGAACTGCTGTAGTAGCACTAGAGAGACAACGGTCGCGCATGAATGAGGGGCCTTGAGGTTCAATGGCATGCAGAGGATAACCGAGCGATGACAAGGCTACTAGCTGCTGCTGGAAGGACAGGATTCTTGAGAAACCCGCTGCACGAGAGATATGACAATGGTAGTGTTGATGCAGTCTTCGCAAAAAACAGAAAACATCTCGCAAAAGTGCCCCCCCCCACTTATCGCGAAGTCGTTCATGTCCGGTCAAGTACAGTACACAACAGTAGATCGATCAATCTGAGAAGGATCTACAGATGCAACTGCAGATCCAGATGGCCCAGGCCAAGGTTCAACCCTGCAAGAAACATAAAGTATTAAGGAATCACCATTTCTACCTCCGACACATTTATGATGCGAGACCAAAATATGATCGATTCTCGGAGAATACAGCCCATCCACTCGTAAGTTCAAATTGACAACCCATGGACCCGGGTAATGGTGCGATTCGGATATGCAGGCGAGCAAAATGGCAGGATGTAAGAGCGGCATCCCCATTTGCTCTTTCGGACAAGTTGGAAAGCAAAGCAAAAAGAAATCCCTGCAAGCCTGTTGTCTCGATGGGCCACGTCCAGACCCGAAAAGCGTTTAGCTGTTTCTTGCCTTACAACGGTCGTCCTTGTCTCGGCCCCTGGTGATGCTTCGTAGTACAGAGCTGTCTGAGGCTGGTATTCTCAGCTCTGCTTGCTTACCATGCCGAAATCCATGTCTGTATACCGTCTTCATATAATTCCGAGGGACAGGGTGCAGCACGAGTATTGTAAGTGCACGACGTAGTACACAGCATCGCAGGACCTTTGGATCAAGTGACTGTGTCTCTCGCATGATAAGTCCCATCAAACACTCGAGTGCCAAGGTGACGAGTCATGTGATGCTGAAGCAGTCCAAGGTATCTCACTGCCCTTGCGAGTCGTGGAGCTGAGGGCCTCAAAAACAGGCCTTCGCAGCAAAAAGAAAAGAGTGAATCAGCCAGAGTCCCCTCGTAGCTACGTAAGTACCTTGGCAGAGTTAGCCATTTTGCATTGTTTTCTCGAGACAAGATCGGCTTCAGGGTCATGCTTCTTGTAAATGTGACACTCGCGTACTGCTTCTTACCTTTTGGAGCAAGAACTGCGTCAGTGTGCGATAGAGGCTTGCAAGCTCGATGGGGATAAAATTGGCGGGCTTTGAGCCGCATGGGAGTAACGGGATCGTCTTCCGGGCAGCCATCCTGTAAGGTAGTATGTATGTTCGCGCAGTAGGGCCAGAGCTTAGGGAATTGGGATAGCCAATTCATGTCGACAAACTTGGGAAAGAGTTCCTTACCATGGTGGACATGCTCCGGAGTTGACGAACATGACCGTTGTGTGTTTGCGTCTCCCTTGACTGTGGCGATCGTGAAGCCTCGACTTTCTGAAAAGAGTAATTGAGATCTTCAACAAACACAATCTGTAACCCGTTATTGCCGCCCACTCCAATTTCGCTGCGTCAGGTCTTCCCGAACTCGTCATTCCTTGGGGTCTTTGCTCCCGTCAACTGAGGCTGCCGCTGACAGAGGCCGCATCATAGTATTTCCTTAAAGGTCGAGGTGCTGCATGTTTAGTCAGTAACCGAGGTACTGTATAGAAGTCCTGCGGTCCGCCAGAGACGGAGAGGAGCCCATAGCTATGCATTGTCTCATTGGGTGGCTGAGAGCACACGAGCTGAAGATAGACACTGGCTATTACCACTCCTTCAAGCCTTGCTCTCGCACACCCTGGACTACCTAGAAAAGTACCCCCACAACCGTAGACGACCGTTATAGCTCAAAACTGTCACGGCTGGTCTGGCATGGCATGGCATGGACCATCACACCGCCCATAGTAACATCCCACACGCCATCGAAAGCGGCTTAGATCCCACGCGGCAGAGTGGACCGGGCTTAAGATGCCGTGAAACATCCCAAAGCCGGGTATTTGGTATGCAGTCTTCGCTCAGGACAGGAAAGCGGCCATTTGGGGACCTTGCGCTAGGTATCAGGTATCTTTAGAAAAGGGCATACGGACGCTCCGAGCGTGTCGTTCGATCGAGAGAAGAGGGAGGAGGCAAGATCATATTTGAAAGGGGCGATTCGACGGGACGGAATCGGGTTCGGGCTCTGAGAGTAGTCGGTCTGTTTGCTTACTCGATTGAAGTCGTTCTCGACAGGGAACAGGGTGAATAGCCCTACGGGATCTGTCAATGCAAGAGTTAGCTACTGCATAATCAGTGAAGCGTAAGTAGCTTGTAGACGGCACAAACTGTCGCCACTACCTGATTTACGTCGCGAAATGACTGAGTTACAGCGTATGCTAGATACGGTCATCGTTGTAATGACCGCCTTTTCTGCGTACCTCAACGGCAAAATCGACTGGGCGAATATTTGAGAGTGCAGCGGGGAAGTTATGAAGCGAGACGCGGTGCCAATGGGGAACACAATATGCAAAGACGTTATCTCTTGGTATCGTACCTGCATCCACGACTGCCCGCTGGACCGTTGACCATTCTTCTCAGTGTCTAGGTAGATGGCATCCTGATATGGAACCCAGTTAACCAATCATCCGCTACTGGTGTTCTTGGTAGATTGCTCCTGCCTTGTCTTGTGTCCTGTGCCTTTGCACAAACCAGGGAGGCGCGGACTTGCGACCAGAATGTGCATCGACCAAGACTTTATGCCATTGGCCCAAGTACGGTCACCAGACAGATACAGTAATGAAGCCCAGTAGACACTCTTGTATAATGTTTTTGGTGTTTCGTTATTTTCAACGAACGTCTGGAGTCTCCCAGCTGGCAACAGCGTCAATTTTCACACCGTCGCCTAAGGACTTTGGGACTGCACCGTCTCTTTAGAATACCCGATGATCAGGGGCTTGATTTGACCTCCCAAGCAGTATATAGGGTCTCTCCTGCCGATACTGGGAGTAGAGGAGTGTTGTGGAAACTAATTTCAAAACGCTCCTTCCCGAGTTGGAGTGGCCCTCAGCTCATACTTAGGACGCGTTGAATCGCGATTCACTTCCTACAGGCTACGAAGTTGACAGTGAAGCATCTAGTGTCTTCCCACATTGCAATCGGTCGTGAATCATCGTGGCTTCCATACAGGTATATCAACCTTCTTTCCCTCCAGATCGATATGCTTCTTTTCTCTTCTGTTCATCATTTGATTTTCTGGCTTCAGTGATCAGCCAAGTCGATGACTCTGGAAAAGGAGGAACACCTAGGACCATGACGCCCAAATTCTCTCTCAACCCAACGAAGAATATATTCTCACGCCATGACCCCAAGCTACGCAGACGCCGGCCGAAGCAGACGTTGAACCATCGACCCTTGAACCAACCCATGCTGAAATATTCTCCAATCTATGATACGTGAAGATTGTTCCCACCT
The DNA here is from genome assembly GCA_030777805.1 of Fusarium sp. MBC 364. Classification (NCBI taxonomy): domain Eukaryota; kingdom Fungi; phylum Ascomycota; class Sordariomycetes; order Hypocreales; family Nectriaceae; genus Fusarium; species Fusarium sp. MBC 364. Next base: position 27,143 of record JAPFSC010000239.1, on the reverse strand, counting down.
ACCCTTTCGATAAAGATGCAACTTCTCTCATCTTCTCGAAAATCAACTTCCAATCATACCAACCCCCTCCTTTCTTTGAGATGGGTCATGGGGCCAGCAAACCCAGCTCAACCAGCTACGTCACTTTATTGTTCAAGTCCAATGAATGTACTTGCTTTTATGACAAACACTTATGCATGGCCCCTCTATTCATAACTTTTACTCTATTCCTGCAGACGTCACTCTGAAGAGGGGCGTGCAATCAGTGGTGTGTGACCTGAGGGGACCCCCTGCCCCAAGACCAATCTTAGCTGCAGCTGCCAACCCCCCTGGTCCAGACCAGAGCTACGGTATGCATGTCACCGGCACTAGGAGCCGCAAGACAAGTGTCTATGTACCAAAATACCCTTGATGGAGTGATCCCGTTTAGCATACCCTTGTGTCTGCAAGTTCGCAAGCCCGGATCAAACATGCCCATGTACCTGGAAATTCCTCTTTTGGACGAGCACATCTACGAGGGGAGCGGGATATTACACATAGAGTGCCTGCTAAGTGGTGGCTGTGAAAGCCGTTGTTTCTTGCTGCCGATCTCATCTTGCAGATGTACGATTTAGGAAGTGGTCGAACCCTGTCGATGCAGCCCTGAGCTCTGGACCTTACTGCCATGAACACTTGGACCAAGGGGCTCGAGTGATACTGCGTCCAAGTCCCCTCTGCATGTCTTAATAGAGGTGGAATTACTGATCAAGTTGGAGAAGAGCTCCAACGGCTGTCTCTCTATATCAGGAGCTATTGTCCCCCTCTTTGAAAACGCTCCGAGTTATCGTTCAAACATTCAAGTCTCGACTAGTACTCTCCGATCCTATTCATACCCTTGTTAATTTCCCCTCCTTCCGTATTATCTTTTGACTCTCCTTCTTCCTATTGGCCCTGTTTGCCAAGTTCGCGTGAGCTCATACCTACTTAGTGCAATTTACAACGAGGAGTTGTTGACAGTACCCACAACATTCCCAGTTTGGACGAACTTGAATTAAGGTCCGACGCTATGGCTCCTATTCATCACTGGCAGAGTTCTTCAACAATGGAGCTTCAAGTGCCAGAGCCATGGAGCTCACCCCCGGGACCAAGCTATATTTATTCTCCTCTGTCAACGATTCCCTTCTCCCAATCTTCTCCCACATCACACTTCTCTTCATCTTTCTCCTCACAGACATCATCAACAAGCAGCGACTCCTGTTTCGAACCAAGCTTCTACATCAAACAAGAGACTCCCGAATCTACAACAAGTCCTTCTATCAAACAAGAAAGTCCGGCACCACTCCTCCCAAGCTCCACTGGTCGTTCCTGTTTCGAAGGTATGTTTGACATTTGCTTACTGACTTCTTAGCCTCGCAAGAACCACTCAGAGCTGACTTACAAAAGACATACACATCCAACACGAACTCCTGAAGACTCTACAGGATAGCGACAAAATGGCCCCGTACATGTTTGAGGATCCATACCAGGCCGGCATCAACCCCTACATGGGTGCGGGCTTTGACGTTTCCCTCCTGGGAAACATCTATCTACCCTGTGGAAACGCCCACTATGTCCCTAACGGGATCACCTATCCTGCCGACAGCCTCCCCTGCGACGCACCTATGGGCGTCAGTCAACCCTGGGGCGTCACCGACTTCCTTCCTGCCGGTGCCACCTACGGCTTCCCTACTGGCACGAACCAGTTCCCCAATGCCGTCAACTATGTCCTCCCTGGTCCCGTTCAGGAGCCTGTCTGGGCTCAGGACTTCGAGCCAGCTCAGCCTGCCGGTGTCGATGCTATCATCAAGAATCGCGAGGCCTGCTTGCCCGAGGAGGCGCTCAAGGCTGCAGCTACCATTCGAGAGAAGTATCCGCAGGTGCCAAAGGAGGTGTACGCTTCCTTCCTGATCCCACCGCCTAAGGGCGATAGGGTTGCCAGAAACGAGTATGCAGACCGAATGAGGGAGTATAAGATACCACATGGCCTGATCATCAAGCTCGGGCAAATGGACTGCGCTGAAGCAACTCTCCGGGGGGGCCTCCGTAACAAGAGGCTCCCGGCAAAACAACGACCTCGCAGCAGCGACGATATCTGGAATGACCAATATGTAAGTTGATACAAGCTTATAACCTCGGACTTATACTAACAGCTTGATTCGATAGGTCGTTGCTCTGCTCTTGGCTGTTGACGAGGTGCAGAGTCGTATGGGTATTCCCAGGTGCAGCACCCATGGCATCGCTTGGGAAGAAGTCGCAGATGAAATGCACAGGATAATGGGACCGAAGAGCTTCAAGTTTTCCTCCATTGCAGTATCCCGTCGCTACAAGTGCCAAGATCCATTTGAGGGTGATGCAGAGAAGAAGAACAAGAAAAAGGTTATGAAGAAGGACTGAGTGCGGGGGACAATTTGATCATGCATTCAAGGCGTATAGGGACAGGGTATATCATGGGCATATTGCCTTTTGCTTTTTATCAGATGATGACCATCGAATTAATGTTTTACGAGGATAATTATAAATGGTCAATGCAATGAGCAAGAACTGGCTTACGCTTCGCTTTCCTTTCCTTTGGTGACATGGCAACATCTTAACCCCTGATTTGTATGCGGTTCCGAATACTCTATTTGTGAACTATTTACCTCGTGTCTAGAAAACTGTTAACCGCCGTAAGACCCAATCAAAGGCGAAGAGTCTCTCCATTATCAAACGTCGTCGGTACACCAATATCTCGAAGTACATTATGCAGCGCCTCGGGATCCTGCTTCAATGCCTCCCACTCCAACTCGTTCTTGACCAAAGCCGTACCAGCAAGAAGGGTACCATTGAAAGCCAGGGTCCCCAGGACATCGCCATCCTGGCTCTGTAGCTTGACACCTTCCGCTAGACGAGGGCAGACTACGAGCGTGCTCTTCGTCATGGCCATGTTGTAGCTTATCCGAGTGGGACCGCCGCCGGGTGCCTCGTCAGCGTGCATGGGGTCTTTGGTGTAGTATGCTACAGCACGGCAGGCCTTGCGGTATAGTCGGAGATAGATGGCATGGAGGTCTGCGCCAGACATGTCTAGGTTGATCTCTTCAGCGAAGGTAGCGAAAGGCGCAACTTTCATCTTGAGTTGGTCAGCAAGAACAGTCCAAGGAGTATCAACCTCGAACCCATCTTTCATCCTCGCAATAGGGAGCAACTGGATATGTCGGTGAGGTTGACTAGCACCAGAGTGATCACCGCAGTTGAAGAACGCATAAAGACCATCTCCGCCACCCAGGGTCCCATCTCGGTGGCCCTGCTCAGCTTCAGTGCGTCGGGCAGCTTCATATGCCTCGATGCAAGCCAGCGTGGCTTCTAGATCAGATTCTTCAAGGACATGAGTCTGAGGCTTGAACTCTTTAGTGGCGAGGATGAAGTGCTCCGGTACAACGGCGAACTTGTTGAGCACGCAGTAGTGAGACGGACCGAGGTCTGTAACTTTCAGAGCGGGAAGGGGGTTCTCGAAGGGGTCAAAGGGCTTTTGGGGCTTGGAGATGTCTTTGGACGGTGGTTTGGGCTTGTTGGCTAGAGATGGGGAAAACCGTAGTTGGAACTGTGATATCCATTAGCATTGGCTCTGTATAGTTGTCTGGGATTTATCAAGCTGAGATAGACTGACCGGGATAGAGTCAACACTGAGAACCGTGACCTGAGTGGGGAAATAGTGCAAATCACCCTCTGACCTGGCCTTTGTAAAAGTCGATTTGACGAGCTCAGGGAGGTTTGAAGGGGCTCTTATGCGAGGCATTTCGAAAAAGTTATCTCAGTAAGTGTGCTGATGATGAAAGTAGACAGCATAGGTACGTTTAACTTCTCAAAACTTGGAAGTGACTGGCTGGGCTTGTCAGACATTCGTTACTGTAGTGGATCAACCAATGATGCTCCGCTCTGGTTGGTTGCGGAACCTTGTCTTGTTGCCGCAAATCCCGGACCTAGCTTGGCCAAGCTTCCTGTGGCTTTTCTTTGTCACCAACAACTTGATTTCTGATATCTACCAAACTTCTTTTGAAAAACAGCAAGCAGATTCTGATTTCTGTTTGATTTTCATGAGTCACATCGAATTTGTCTGAAATCGGAAACTTGAGCGACAAATGAGGAGTTACAGTCACTTCTTCACGGTATGTTTGACTTTTCCCTGAGATTCTCTGAAAATCTGTGAATGTGCGTTGTTGACTTTGATTTAAGAAGCTACTCTTTCCCTTCGATCTCTTCCATCTTCAGTCATCTCTGCATATATCAAGTTATATATATACGAACTGGCGGTTGTATCACCCTCTACCCCTCAGCTACGCGTCAAGTCAGCGAGAGATCACGAAGCCCCTTGCAGACAAGACGAATCGTTTGTCCCTCTGGAGAATCAGATGACTATAGAATAGTAAGTCAAGAGTTGGGCCTCATAGAAGATCCTTATCCGCTAACCATAGATCGCAGCGGCCTAGTCACTTCTCAAAGGTCGACTCTCCTCGTCACCGACTAGAAGCCGAGTGAGTGCTAGATAAGCACCTCCGGAAACCAGATCTGGTCGAATATCATAGCGGCGGAAGAAGCAGGGACTTCGAGAAGCATTTATTGCTGAACCGCCGAATTAGGACTTCGATCCGCCCACGCTTGGCGTTCCTGGCGGGCCCTGTTCACCCAAGATAGAGAGGACTACCAAGGATTAAGAGCCCGAGGAATTCTCTGGATATCTTGGTGAACAGCCTGGGAATGAGCCCCCTGATACATGCTGCCCCATCTGCATTCGCAACCGAACATACAAGACGGTTCTCCGAGAGCAGGCGAAGGCCAAAGCAGAGGCCGAAGATAAGGCCAAAACCAAAATCAAGATCTAGGCTAAAGGTATCAACGTCCCCAAGACTGGTCATCCCGACAGGATCTGCAGCAAAGTCTGGGAGGCTGGCACCGGCCATTACATTATGAAACATTGGGACGGTCACCTTCTTCCAGGCAAGGGCGAAAACGTCTGGTATTTCAAAGGCCTCAGCGACCCCGAGATCGCGCTCTTCGAGATGATCTACGACGGCGGCGGGTGAGCCTTCGATTCAACCTCATTACTGGACCCCAGCCCGGTGAATGGGTATCCGCCTTCCACGTTCTTAGCGTCAAGGTGACAGGGGCGGTGCGAATGAAAGGTTGCGAGTAAGTACTCAAATACTAAAGCCTCTAGATTACAAAAAGTCTGCTGACTGATATGACCCATAGCTCGAAGCCAGAGCCAGAGCATGTTGGGCTCTGGTGTGAAGTGGGATCGTCTCGAGGACACTGGGCACGAAGCCAATCCCGGCAACAGTGGAAATCCTCCCGTGGAAATTTCGGTCCGCAAGATTCTGCTATGAACGAGCGGCATCAACAGCAGCCGAGCTGTCTGCGACAAGATCTATATACTATATATACTATACACGGACCAAACGAGAAGACCGCTTCTCGCAATACGCGGTCTTCATGTTCGCTGGCAAGAAGGTCCACATCACCTCATGCTGGATATCCTATTTCCCACTGTCTGTACTCTACGAGTACCCTATCATCGGCTGCTTCCACTACGACGACGTTAAATGGGATCGTTCAGAGAACATACAACCCAGAGACAATCCCTGAACGGTGGCAATGCGCCCGTGACTCGTCTTTGCCGTCGACGACTTCGAAATGCCACTCCTGCTGTGTGGTCCAAGGACCCATAGCCCGAACCTCATCCAGGAAATCTACTGCACTCTAGCAGTGTCTCGACCGGGGTGAAGATGACGATGAAAGGCCCAAGCGAACTGCCTTGCCCCCGCTATCGAAGGCCTTCGCGCCACCTGGACTGGCCAGTCTTCAATGGGGGGTCGGCATGAATACCCCACTATTCCGGCTCCGGTCCCGGTTCTGAAGCAGGAAGCCACCGGAAAGGAGTCTTCAAACTCGGTCTGAAAGATCCCTGCCCTCGCCTGGTGTGCTGCACGTGTCCAAGACCTGTGTCGCCTGCAAAAGACCTCCCGTTCTTGAGCCCGCTGACCAAACCTAACAAGACCCAGCCGACTCAGTCATATGGCTCTTACACAGCACTGAACAACAAGCATGATGGTGCTGAAGAGGAAGACGATGATGATTAGTGGGATGTTCAAACGATCTCGGCCACAAATTGGTATCTTGCCTTCCATCCAGGACCATCATCTCTCACAATGCCTCCCAACAACGAGAAGTCCGACGCTCGACAAAGCAACAAGAGCTTCGTCAACTGCGGAAACGGAGCCGCAGACCGATCTCAGGAGACTGCTACTGCTAGGCGTCAGCAGCGAGCAATGTCTTGCAAGAACTGTCGCCTTCATATTGGAAGGCTGGACTGCGCCAGGATATCTCATATATATATATACACTCTTTCGACCTCTTCAGTTGACTACTGCTTGTCCGAATGCGAGTCAAGCATGTCTGCTACCGCTGACACCAACGCCGACACCCGCAACAAGTCACGCACTATATATACTATACCCGACGGTGTAAGCTTGAGCTCCCAGACACCTGCTCACCAACTGGCAGAAGTGGCCTGAGACTTGCGCCGGAATTAGTAGGCTGGTACGCTGCATGTTCACCTTTCACAGGTAGCATGGAGTTCGCAGCAGGCCCCACATCTACCCAGATCTGTCGCTCGCATTGCGATCCGTCCATCACATTTGGCAAGCAGTTTGCAGCAGCCCTTACCCCTGAGGCTAAGCGTGCTGCCCTGGTAAAGTTGTTCCAGATCTTGGGCTGTAGCCCTGTAGACCTAACGTAAGTAAACACTCTTCCCTCTTCTTATCCGTACTAACATTCCGTGTTCGGCAAATAGAAGGCCGCCTTCATGTTCGCGGGAAAAGGCGCGCTTCCCAACACGACGAAGCTGTTCCGAGAACTTCGGTCGGAGCTGCCGTTGAGGAGATAACAAATCGCAATGGGAACTGTGCTTCACGGCTGCAGAGTCGAGACAGGCGATCAAATTTGCTACTGTATACGATACGGGAGGGGCTTGGGTAGGAGGCTTTCACGACACGGCTCAAGCCTGAATCGTTGCGTGATGAGCTAGGCGAGACTCTATCTGACAGCCCTACACCTGCGTTGCATGAACTCATGCACACAGTTGGTCACGTTTACCCACTTGAACTGGAAGCATTGTGGAACAGACCGGCCTTCAACACGTTTGAGGAACACGTCCCAACTGGGGCGTTTGAAGCACCAATCCTACACCGTCCTATAAACTCCAGCACAATCATAACAAGCTTAAGCACAACCATTAAGCTCATGGAGGTCTTTGAAGATAGGATCAAGACCCGGCGAGTGCCTCGATCCATGATCCGGGCCAGCCTCAGGTTGAACGACACAGATTTCGATAAATCCAAGAATTTCACCTCTGACAATTGATATATACAAGGTCAGAGAGGTACTTAGACCGGACTTTCAGAGACTCAAAGACGTCATTGACATAGGTCTTGGCACAGATGTTGAGCTCTTGGAACTCATACTGTATATATCGTATATATATTCTCAAATGCTGATTATCCAAAACATTTCTGCTGTTCCATTAGTAACTCTCCAAGTTGATATTGTAGCCCCAGCAGAACCCGCAACCTCAGGTAGGCGCTGAAGAGAAAGGTATTTAGAAACAATAAGTCACCTGTGATGTATAAGACGATACGATTTGAGAGACATCCAGTAATTTAGAGGCTATATAGAAACAACTACTCTATGTTTCCTAGATCGTTCTCTTCTTTTCCACTTCACGAAGCATTACAGGCATCGAGTTTCCCTCTTTATCGTAGACAGATCGACCGATCTCCTTGAATCCCAGTTTCTCGTAGAGTGGTAAGCCTGGTGCACTAGATACCAGTCCTGCTGGGACTCCTTCCTCCTCAGAGCGGTCGATACCCCATTGTGCAAGGCGTCGTCCAACACCAGCTCCCTGGCACTTGGAAGAGACACCCAACCAAGTTAAGCCCCATCGTTCCTCAGGGTAGAGCTTCTCGGCTGCTCCGGCTCCCGCGAGCAAGTCGTTGAGAGCTTCGGTGTTCACAAGCTTTGGGTCCGGTCTGCTGATGTAGGTTTCATACAAATGCTCCCATGTGGTCTTGATTCTCATAAGCTCTGTTTGAAAATTCATTAATTCTGCCCTCAAGTATCAATTCTCAATATTGCTTACGCTTATCCCAAGTGTCTCCTTGCCAGCTTTGTGCAAGGTAGCTCGTCCCATAACGAACCCATACTGCGAATCCCACAAACTCGCTTTTTTCACCGCCATCGTCCCGGCGAGCAGCGAGTATAACAGCTCCTTTCTTCCCGTATTCCTCACGCAGATTAGAAGACCAAGTCTCCCGAAAGACTTCAGGATGTTGCTTGAGAGATGGTAAAATGAGTGAATAAAGAAGGTCGTCGGCAAAAGAATCGCAGGCCAGATCGATCAGTCCGTAGACTTCTTCAAGGCAACCGATGCGAACGATTTTGATAGACGGCTTAGAAGACTCCATGTTGCGTAGATGGTAAAGAAGTTGATGGAGATGAACAAAACTGCGCGTATGGAAAGACAGAATAGGCGTATATCGTCTTTGTAAAGTCTGAGAAATCAGTCAGTCACTTGCTCCTATTGATATGTTGATGAGATATCGTGAATCACTTACCGCCCAATATTCCTCAACTCTCAGAAGGTTAAGACGTTGATGGAGATTCCGACTGGTAAAGAAACAAAAGGCGCGACGCATAACCTCATCGATGAGGTACAGATTAGTAGGGCTCCTCAACTTAAATAAACGCATGGGTGAGCTGAGAACCCTGATCCTGGTCAAAAATAGTGCCGTTAAGCTTTCGGGCCCTGGCAACTTTCCCCGAACAAGCCTGGTAACGGGATTTACGGGCCCCGTATGACCTCTCTGAGTGGCTGCATCGTAAAGATCTACAGCTCGCCAGCGAGATAGAGGATGATCACTATTGCCGTGTATTTGGCCGTCTCTACTCGACGTTTGATTTTTCGGTCTGTACGCTTGACGAACGCCTTGGTCCTGCTTCGAATGGACATTGTGGAAGTGGTGATGGAAAAGGCGGTAGTTAAGTGAGATCGTGCTTGAAAACAATAGTTGAGGAATATGGCGGAAGAGGATGATAACAAATGAAGATATTCAACTAGGACAGAATGATTGTTGAAAGATATGGCACTCAGAGGAGATAGACAACTGAGGAAGAATGGCAGTTGAGGAAGATGGTAGCTGAAGTCTGAAAGAATGTGAAATTGTGGGCAAGTAGTAGTGTCAAGTGATTCACAAAGGGAATAAAATAAAATTACCTAGACAGCTGGGCGACTAGTCGAGGGCTTCGTGTGACACAAGAGGAGAGCACTGCTCGGCTGGAGCCTGGCAACCTACTAATGGAAACCCATCACTTTGCCAGCTGGCAGATTTTATTTTACTGATGTATGATTCTTGTACTGGAACTGTTAACGCTATACAACGACCTAAGAGTGCTCTTTGCTTTCTAATATGATGCTCAAAGGGACTAATTCGACCTGTGTTGCTTTCTTTTGCAGATACGAACTTACGTCTTTCTTTGTTTCACGTCGTATTGATGTCACAACCCAAGGCAACGTCAACAACGATCCAACGATAAGAGCAAGATTTCCTTCAGCAGGATGGGTGCCAATCACAAGATGTGCAGACACGTACTACTAAGCGATGTTATTGTACAGGGCTCAAGACATTCGACACTACACTTATCAGAGCTCGCTCTCGCGCTACAACACATCCCTCAAAATAACTCCATCCGCCCGCCCAGTTACTACCTGCACCATATTTCGAGCTTTCCTTCCAGATGACCTGACGCCAGATCCGCTCTTCAGTTCAGTCCTGAGACGAAGAAGTTATAGCGTTGAAGTTCAGCCCAACTAAGAAGTGCAGAAAGAACTGGTCTAGCTATTTATGACACCTGGTTCTCATCTAGGAGACATACAGCATTGAAGAGCGACACAAGCCATACTTTCCGCGTTAAACGCAACAATGATAGAAGATTTGGTGGGGACGATGTCTCACCTATCATGGCTCTACACGTCAGAATGCCGAGATAGTATCACGGAAGAAGCCGATTTAGGTCTTTTACCGGAACAAGAGCAAAGTTAAGTTGCACTTCTGCGTAGCTTTCACAATTCGAATCTAACTTCTGTCATAGATTTGCTCGATATCTGATTCATCTATGAGGCAACGCGGTGCCCTGGACCATCAGGTCACTTCTTGTGTCTACACGATTATTACTGATTCCTGGGGCCTTTTCACGGGATAGGCGTTCTTGGGAACAACACTTGTCTCTTTGTCGAGTTTACACGCAAGCAATCCGCCGAGATGAGCTTTTATACTCCATCTAGAAGCTGGGTAACCTCTATGCATTCACTACTACTGTTTACTAACCTGTCTTACAGACTACCTAGCTACCGAAACGAAGTCAAGTCCCTTCTACGTTATTAGTATTGGCGCATTGGTCACTGTTGAGATAACCCAGGCCGCTCAAGTTCCGATCCGACGAAGAGCCATTCTTTCGTAAAGTCTTCAGCACAGTCTTCCTTCATCAAGATCAAGGCTGCTTTTACCCGTCCGAAACTAGATCACTACCAAGTCAGTGGTTTCAGCAGCTTGGGCTTGCTTCTGACTCACAATCAGACGGAAGGAATATACCGGTTTCACAAACGAGAACACATCTCGGTATCTTGGATAACCATCTAGCTTAGCCTCTGCGTGTTTTCTTAGTCAGGATATATTTCTGAGTGACATCGACGCCGGTTGCACTCACACAAGGGTCAACGTGGCAACACAGGAAGAGCCTTAACGCTTGTGAAATCTCAGTTGTTTGTGTCATCGACTTTTCGTCCATTTCTTTGTGAGAGGCCAAGCAGTACCATTTGTTCAACTTAGCATCGAAGGTCGTGAAAGCTTCCTGACATAAAGCACTCGACGCCACAAACAGGCATCCTTTTAGACTACCCTCTTTGAGAATGTGAGTGTAAAGGAAGGTAGAGCCGGCAGTTTCCAGGATTTCTAGATAGGTTATCGGAGAAATAGCGATCTACGTCACATTGATAGTTGATGATTGTTGAGTGTTGGGTTGGACGCCCCCACTTTCGATCGCGATAACTACTGCCATTTACTATCGGCCGAAGTCAAGCAACCAATGAGCGTTTCGAACAACACCACGGTGTTACTTGCACCTTCTCGATCATGAAAACCTCCGAAGAAGCACGTGGATCACTACCGACAACAAGATTCGATGATGACAATTCTTGTTCTCCCACTGGTCACTGAGACCGTCACATCTCTACCTTTCTTGTTACCGCCCATGCCAGGGCCCAGTTGCACAAGGGTGCACGACCGGGGAACACCAACGGTGATGCAATAGACTGCATGGAACGTGTCTGACCTTGGTACGTTTGTTGGCTGTTGAGAATTATCTCTATGGGAGCTTGCATGTTAACCGGCGCGGGGTTTAGATGGTTATCGTTCAGCTTTAAAAGCGAGTCGAGACGAGACGGATACGCACACGGTTTCAACATCTTCTCTTTAACGGTTTCAGCATACTCAATATGAAGACTACAGCGGCACTTTACGCATGTGGCCTTCTGGCTACAGCTGTAACAGCTGAGTTCGATGGTAACTTGAACTATGCAAGTCCGTCTCGTCGTCATGCTCGGCTTGGCATCGATGTTCCTCTTGTCAAGCGCCGTTCCATGAAGCGCGGTAATACTCCCTACGAAGCATCTCAGCTTAACTTCACCCACGGCGTCGCCTCTGGAGATCCCTGGCCCGAGAGCGTCATCCTATGGACCCGCGTTGCCCCGTCTCTTAAGTCCGACTCGAGCAATAAGACCGTGGATGGTACCGCTGGACTCTACAGCCACGAGACTGAGAAGTACATCAAGGCCGACTCCAATCCCATTTGTGTGGACTGGGAGGTCAAGCCTTCTGATGGCGAGAAAGTGGTGTCCAGTGGCCGGGCCTATACAACATCTGATATCGATTATACTATTAAGGTGCAGTCCTAAACATTTATCAGTTGAACTCTACTGACGATTTCTCAGGTTGAAGCTGAAGGCTTGAAGCCTCTGACCGAATATAATTATCAATTTACAATCTGTGATTCTGACAACAAAAGCCCTGTCGGCCGTACCAAGACTGCTCCCACGGCAGATGATGACGTTTCCGAGTTGAGCTTTGCAGTTTTCTCTTGCAGTAACTATCGTGAGTAGCCCTTGTCGCCTGACTAGAAACTTGTTTGAAATTTGCTAACCACCCCAGCTAATGGGTACTTCAATGCTTATGGAAATGCGGCTAGAAAGGATGAACATGACTATGTCATTCACTTGGGAGACTATATCTACGAATACGGGGCTGATGGCAAGAGAGCTAGTCAGCCCCCAGATGAAATCTTTACACTACACGACTACCGAACACGCCACGGACAGGTACGATTCATTGAGACTGAAACTCATCAACATCGATCTCTAACACACAGTGTAGTACCGCACCGATCCAGATCTTCAGATTTTGTCTAAAGACTTCGCTTGGATCCCAACTTGGGACGACCACGGTACGTTATGGAGCCTGACGAGAGAATCAATCTAATTTGATTACAGAGTTTGCTAATAACGGATACCGAGACGGGTTCTCCGGTCTCAACAATACTGAGGACTCTTTTAATAAAAAGGGAAAAGTCTCTGTTGATTCCCGAAAGGTCAACGCTGTACGAGCTTATTTCGAGTGGATGCCCATCCGGTATGTTTTATAAAGTCACAACTTGGAATGCAGATGGATTTGCTAACGATCCAACTAGGCAAACTGATATGGACGATGGCCTCCGAGTATGGAGGTCTTTCAAGATGGGAAAGCTTCTTGATCTCATCATCCTCGATACGAGAAACTACGACCGTAGTATCACTTCACTTGACTGGAATGATGGATATATCGACATGATCAGAGACGATCCTAGCCGAACTCTCATGGGAAGTCGTCAAGAGAACTGGTTCTACAAATCTCTGAGCGAGTCCAAAGACCGAGGTGCTGCATGGCGAATCATTGGCAACCAAATTATCTTCTCTAGAATAACTGAGAATTATGGTTCCGGTGAGATACTGTCAGGAGATAATTGGAGTGTAAGTTCTGAAACAGACTGTCTGCTGCTATTTCACAACTAACCTATCAGGGCTATGTCGCCAACCGAAACAGGACTCTCGAGCATCTGTACAGCAATGACATTAGCAACAACGTCTTTCTCGCCGGGGACAGCCATCAAAACTGGGTAAGTCTCCTGATGGTAGATTACAGTCCACTGATTTGTTCCAGGTGTCCGACCTCATTTGGTTAGGAACCAAAGAATACGATAACAAAACTGGTGCTGGAAGCATTGGTGTTGAATTTGCTGGAACAGCTGTCAGCTCTAATGGTATCGATGGTCCTATCGAACCCGCAGCTGGAGATGCCGCCCGGTCTAGAATTGAGAAGAACCCCGAGTTGCAGTGGCAAGAGGGATATTATCGTGGATACTTCATTCTGGATGTCAACGCGAAGGAAGTCTCGTCTCGATTTTATGGTCAGTTTTAGACCCATTACCTTGGTTTCTTACTTGATTTACTGACATCCTCAGGTTCCCCTTCCGTGGCCGATCGAAATTCCTTCGATATCCCCTTGGCCAACTTCACTGTCGTCTCTGGCGAGAACCATCTGAAGCGGCCTGTGGCCGGCGGTCGTGCCGAGTCCGGAGCACTTCGCTATGGAGAGATCGTCCACACAAATATCACACTCGACACTGAGACTGGCGTATGGAATGTTACGGGCTTGGACAAAATGTATGTTGAGCATAAGTAATAGGGTATTCATTGCAAGACCAGCTTTAGGAAACAGATATCTGGAGAAGAAAAGTCATTAGACTTTAGGAAAGACAGTCTTTAGAAATCGTGCTCTAAAAACACGCCTATTATTAATATGGCCAATTTTAAGCCTGGTGAACCAATTTCTGTTTTAAATGTGTGTATAACCAAGAATGGGATGACAAGCATTTTGGGATAATGAGGATATAAGCCAAATAGTCATGATGTTAATCAGCGTTCCCAACCAATATTCAACCCTCGTACTCCTCAGGCTCGCCCTCCTCGTATTCCTCAGCCTCATCGTCGATGTCGGCGTCTTGGTATTGCTGGTACTCGGAAACCAAGTCGTGCAAGTTGGACTGGGCCTCGGTGAATTCCATCTCGTCCATACCCTCGCTTGTGTACCAATGCAAGAAAGCCTTGCGTCGGAACATGGCTGAGAACTGGTCGTCGACACGCTTGAAGATCTCCTGAACGGCGGTAGAGTTACCGACGAAGGTGGCGGACATGTCGAGACCTCGGGGAGGCACGGAACAGACGGAAGTTTGAACGTTGTTGGGGATCCAGTCGACGAAGTACTCGGAGTTCTTGGTTTGCACCTTGAGCATCTGGTCCTCGATCTCCTTGGTGGAGAGCTTTCCACGGCTTTGATTTTGTCAGCGTTTCACTTTTTTGAAATTTGTCGGTTTTGAAACTTACAAGATAGCGGAACAAGCGAGGTATCGGCCGTTTCGGAAATCGGCGGCAGCCATGATGTTCTTGTTGTCGAAGATCTGCTGAGCCAGGCTGGGCACAGTAAGATGTTGGAAGGTCTTCATGTTGCGGCCAGTGAGAGGAGCAAATCCAACCATGAAGAAGTGAAGTCGGGGGAAAGGAATCATGTTAACAGCCAACTTGCGCAGATCGGAGTTGAGCTGACCGGGGAATCGGAAACATGTTGTCACACCGGCCATGACAGTAGAAATCAGGTAGTTAAGATCAGCGTAAGAGGGGTCGGCGATCTTAAGGGTCCTCTCGTAAATATCGTACAGAGCCTCGTTGTCGATACAGAAGGTTTCGTCGGAGTTCTCAACGAGTTGGTTCAGAGACAAAGTGGCGTTGTAAGGTTCGACAACGGTATCGGAAACCTTAGGCGAGGGCATAACGGAAAAGGTGGCCATCATGCGATCGGGGAATTCCTCGCGAATCTTGGACAGAAGAAGCGTACCCATACCGGAACCGGTACCACCGCCCAGGGAGTGAGTGAGCTGGAAGCCCTGAAGATGGTCACAGTTCTCGACCTCACGACGGACAACGTCGACAGCCTCCTCAACGAGCTCGGCACCCTCAGTGTAGTGACCCTTGGCCCAGTTGTTTCCGGCACTGGCCTCACCGGCGACGAAGTTGTCGGGGCGGAACAGTTGGCCCATGGGGCCGGCGCGGATAGCATCCTGGGGACCGGACTCAAGATCCACAAGAACAGCACGGGGGACGTACTTGTCGTTGCCACCCTGGATACGTTAGTAAACAAACTCATAAGAGTTTGCGGTCAGCTTACCTCAGCGAAGTAGACGTTGATGCGCTCTCGCTGCTGGTCTGTGGTGCCGTGGTAGCTTTATCAAAAAGTTAGATGAGATGAAGGTGAGGCATAAAGTCGGTGACGTTGTTGACTTACGCGCCGCTACCATCAATGCCGTGCTCCTTGGAGACGGTGTTCCTGATTAACCGTTAGCAAAAGCTCAATTGACTGTTGAAAAGCTAATTCAAGCTGTAAAACACCTACCAGAAGCTGGAACCGACTTGGTTGCCCTGCAAAAATCATCAACTCAACACATTTCCCTCAAACAGTTTTTTGGTGGGTAAGCCTTACACATTGGCCGACCTGGACGTGGACCTGAAAAACAGAGTTAGCACGAGACACAATGGCACGGAATCGAGAATCTTACAATCTCACGCATCTTGATTAACTGGGTGGTGTCTGGAAGGGAGGAGGGGGGTATCTCAAGATTGGTCTTGGTCTGGTCGTGAGGGTGAGGTCGGAGGCAGAAAAGTCAAGGTCTCCTTTATTTAAGGTAGACACGCAAAAAATGGTGCCTAAAATTAAAATGATTGAGAATTCCGGTGCCTGGGGAAGGAAGGAGGGGAGGGGGGGAAGAAAAAAAGAAGGCGGTAGGGGAATGGACGACTATTAGTGGTCTGATTATGTTGATTTAATTGGGGCAGATTTGTTTTTTTGAGGGGACCTCCTTCTCCTTAGCTAGACTGTCGGATAGATGAATATTTTGGCAATTTCATTTCCCTTTGACTGCTGTACCGCAGGTTGCTATGGGCTCCTGGGTCTTACAGCGGGCAAGAGATTAGTCTAGAGCGAGGCAGGGGGTGATGAACAGCTCGTGTTTAATTGTCTGCCAATCGATTATGTGGATATCAAGTTTTTGATGGGGTAGCTACAGCTATGGTTGCTAGCTATAGGTGGGCGTTTGTTTGTTTTCCAGGCTACCAAATAACTGAAACTTGTTGTTTTTCGAGTGTGACATATACTCTTTGTGCTCTGTACTCTATGCCATCCTGTTGACTCCATGCTTGTTCATTGTTGCAATTCAATATGTTATCTCGCTTCTCCTTTTTGTGGCAAATTAGGTGACTTGTGTGACTTTGCACTTGACCCATGTCAAATCCTCTTTTCCCTGAGATCTGTTGGCGCCAAGGTACCAATTGGGAGAGGTGAGGTGGCTTCATCGACAGCGCTAACGACGTCCCCTGTCAGAGCGTTGTCTTTGACCTCCAATCTTCAACAACATCAACAAATTCTAGACGAGCATCACAGCTTGTACAATCTCGAATCTTCAATCTTCAAATTACAAAATGCAAGTTTCTAGACATTCATCTCATTGACAGATGACAACCATTGGCCCCGATGACTCAGCAAGAAAATATCAAAAGTGTTCCCCTCACCGCTATATCGGAATGTCTTGGACAAGCGTCATGATCACCAGAAGCTCAGACTACGGGATAAGACCTTATCGCTCACGATAGCTTCCCGTTTAATCTTGCTCTAGTCAAACAGCGGTCTATTATATGCGATTAGCCATAACCTATCCCACAGCCTCGTAAGTCAATTGGAGGACAAAGGTTGACGCGCCCTACCAGAGCGAAGCAACAATTAAGCATTTGATAGATAGTTCGTATTTCTGATTTGACAGGCAATGTCGAACAATTGACCATGGAACCATGCCGACTGGTGGGAAACATGACAGTTGACAGGTGAGACCGGCGTGCGGCTAAAATATCACCGTCTCCTCCTAGATTGGTGTAGGGTAAGACCATCTTCGCATGGCTGCTTCAACCATACCATAGATTTTGACACAACATCCAGTTCAGCGCCTTTTCAGATGGTTTATTACTTTCCTGATAATCCTATGTGATATACAGGACGATATCTTATACGGATAGGCTTGGATCTCCTCAGTGACGTGCAAAGTATTCAAATCAGTGACATGACTGTTGCCATGATCCACAACCAGAGAGCTGGATCGTGGAGCAGAACTGGAAGACGTGGACGGACCTTGGTGGCCATGCCGCGCAAAGACACTCAAAAAGACATTGCCACTCTGCAAACGACATACGTCCTGCTTTTCACATCCCTCATCACGAATTCGACTACTCGAGCATAGAATTTCGACTTGAGCACGAAACTAGCAAAAAGACGTACAGAGGATCTTTCGATCTCGCCATTGTCATTCGCTAAGGTAGTTGAAGGGTTGTCTTGAAATATATACACGAACTCGCTAGATACAACGAAAGTATTGCCAAAGCTTCTCATAGTCTATAATCCTGCTCAAACATATCCAAATCTCCTTAAGCTTCCTCATCGCCACCCGCAAGAGCAGTCATGTTTGTGTTTCCAGGAACAATGATCTGCTTCTCCTTAGGTAAAGAATCCAAGAACTCATCAGAAACATGCAAGTGGTCCTTGACAACCTGCTTAGGAGTCAAAGCCAACCACTGAGCAACAGAGATGTCTGAGAACTTGGGCGCCTGGAGAACCTCGAGGAAAATCAAATCAACATCACCAGTGTTCTCGACATAGTGACTGTTGGCAGCAGGGATGTATCCAACGCCTCCGGCAGTGAAGTCAAAGGTGCGAGCAGACTCGGGGGCCTTGAAGACGGTGACTCGGCCGCTGCCCTGGAGGAAGTAACTCCATTCGTCGGAGGTGGTGTGCCAGTGAATCTCGCGGACGGCGCCGGGCTGGACGACGACGAGAGCGGCGGAGAAGTCCTTGGCGATGGGGAAGGTGGTAGGGTCGAGGATCTTGACGGAGCCGCCGGGGACGGTGTGTGGCTTCTGCTGAGACCAGTGGTAGGTGTACGAGTCGTTGCCAGACAGAACACCAGCTGGGCCTGTCGTATTTTGCTTCTCAATATCCTTGGGCGCAGGTGTTCCGTTGAAGATCTAGAATCATTAGCATATGTCTGCGAGATGCAAATCGGGGAGTGAACTCACGTATAGCTGATCCTTGGGGATCTTGTCAAAAGCAGAGGTGTCTGTCTTGAAGTTCTTGGCCAGGACGGAAACGGGGTTTCGAAGGAAAGTCTCAGAAACCAAGAAAGTCTCATCCTCGGAGAATTCACCATCGTTGAAAACCAGCAGGAACTCAACTCCTTGGTCGAGAGCCTGAAGACTGTGGGGAACACCAGGAGGGAAGAACCAGACATCACCGGCGCAAACATCGTCTATGAAGCTCTTTCCGTCCTCGTTCATGGCAGCAATTCGAACGCAGCCCTTGGTGATCAGAGACCATTCGGCTGAAGTGTGCCAGTGAAGCTCACGGTAGGCATTAGGAGCGAGACGCATGTCAACACCAGCCATGGCAGTGGCAGCAGGGAGAACATCAACATTCTGCTGTCGTGCCCAGCCGGCGCCCTTCTCACTTCCAAGGCGGTTGTGAGAAAGACCAAGCGGCCACATGGCGTTGGGAACATCGCCAGAGTCTGTGCCTGGAGGAGCATAGAGGTCGGGGTTAAGCTTCTCGTACTCATAGGTGCGAGGGCCAGGATCAGTGGCACCTAGTCCGCCGCGCATGGGCTGGGGAACGTCAACATCGTCAAAATCAAGGTACAGGCCAAGCTTGGCATCTGCGTCCTGACCGTTGACGGACTTGGGGTTCTTGACGACGGCTGAATCGGACTTATCGGGGTCTGGGAGAGGAGCATTGCCACCGAGTAAGCTGGAGTCACCGTAGAGTGAGCCGCTTGTTGAGGTGACAGTAGGAGTAGGAGGGTCGACTCCGCCTACGGGTCCTGTGTTTTCGCCATAGTTTCCCATTCTGTTTGTTCGTGTTAGTTTGTCTTCGGGTTACTGATGAAGGGCTCCAACTCACTGAGGAGCAGGTAGGGCTAAAGCTCCAGAGATAGGAAGTGAAGCCAGAAAGGCTTTGAACAAAGCGTTGCGAAGAGTCATGATGAGGACTGGTTTGAAATCTAGGGGTGAACAAGAAGGTATTCCCAGCTATTTCCAGATCCTCTGTGCTTGATGAGAATAGTCGATGAGATGGAAGAAAGAAGGAAAAGGGCATTCCAACAAGCTGCTTCTTATACATCTCAGAATGCCCTCATCTTGGACGGTTCAACGGCTCATTGCTGATTCACAGGCTTCGTAACGTCTCTGGATAGTCCGGTGCCGAATTCGCTACCGATTATGCACGAATCACCGATTCGGCCATGGTGATCGACCGGCAGATAGTCTTGGTACTGCGTGCCGCAAGCCGATGCTCAGCCTCATTGCCCTGGACGTAACAAAAGTTCGGCCAATTCTGTGTCACCCTAGAATGAATCAGCCTGTATTTCCAAGGTCCTCGGCCTTCGGGTTGTCATGATGAATACCAGGTTTTTTGTTAATGGTTGTCGCTTTATTGGTTCGATGCCATTCCGAGACCCATCAGCACGGCCCGGACAATCGCTTGGCGCTAGGAACCGACGGGACTACGGCACTTGACTTGCATTAGCCCAATGATATCATGGTATTATTTGCTCTATGATGGACAGTCGCTCGGACAAAATCTTCCCCATGGCTTCCTTATTAAGGTTTGTAATGTGCACGAGTCATGTATGCTACGTAGTAATTGCTTACGGTGATTGACGTAGTGGTGTCTTATTGCAAGCCACAGAACCCAGGATCTCTTCCATCTTACCCGGACCTACAGGAGCAGGTCGTGCCAGGGCTTTACACAGCATGCTTAAAGCCTATACCAAATAATGTATTTGCAGTATAACCTTGATCTTTACCTAGAAAGTTGAAGAGCATTAGCCAAAGTTTATTCCATCTCCATTACTTCCGAGACGCCACATAAAACCACCACCGATACTAACCTCAAGTCAGTGTATCGCAAAGAAGCCGTGAGCTAGTCCAATCGAAGCTGATTTACTCCATAGTTGAGAGATTTTCGTTCTTATCTCCGATTGGCTCACAGTTGTGCATCATGCATGGATTTCCAATGCTTCTACCCATGTGCTTACTGTTCCTTACTCTTTGACAAGCCCATGCAAAACCCCGACAGTCCCACTCGGTATGATCACTCACAATAGTATCGAGAGACCTATGTATTATTCCAAGCGGATACAAGACATGTAAGACGGTAAGACCGATTTCAATCCGACAGGGTACCACCAAACCCGGCACCTCTGATCCGACGACACTCTCCGAGTAATGTCCTCTGTTGGATGCTTATCTCATCAATGGCAGGCTTAGGTAAACACCTAATAATTACTGTATACCCTGACTGTTATACATGGGCCAATCTGCTTGGGCTTGTCACAATATCTCACGGGGTACGACATATCAGCTTGTTCAGCTGTGCAATGTGCTGGCGTGCAACCCTGCAGAATCTCGGGTTTCGGGGAGTAAGCATTAATTAATACTGTATCTGCCTCGCCAAAGCTCATCTTACTTACATAGGAGGCTTGAACCATTGCTTGGCGAGGGTTGCGAGCCATGCCTCCAACACCGGTCACCAGGCCCTTGATTATAATTTCAATCTTCACTGTAGAGGTAGAGATACTTTGTGAAACCTTCTCCTTATGTATTAGCATGAACTTGACAGTGAGAAGTTATCGAAAGTCAGATGTGTGTATCTCTCGCTCAGATACAACAATGACTGGATACACACCACTATCTTGAGAAACCTAGGCTACTAAACAGAAACAAAAAAGCCGGTAGAATGATACCCAGGTATCTCGCCTAAGAATTCTCAATGATTCACTCTTCTTACACGCCGAAGACAGGGTGTTTTCTCATAATGTCTTCGGCAATACGGAACAACAGGCATATAGAACCCTCTTGGCGTTCTTCAGAGAAACCGAGCTTATTATAATCTTTAGTTCAATTTGGATACCTTGTAATCAGTCTTACAACTTACAAGTCCCTACCTGGTTACGAAGGATACAGTCTAACTATATTGAGCTGTTTAGCCGCTTGACAACTCGGTTAATCAATCCCGATCAACATATCTCTTGGTATAACTCAGACCTTTCGTCAGATTTACACGAGAGATCCACCGTAAATAACAGTCAGGTATGAGTGCTTTAATAAGTACAAGAAATCTTTGAAGCTTATTTGTTGTTTCAACCTTGGTACTGATATAATTCTGTATAGGCATTTCTTGATAACCGTTCGCCCACATACCATTTTGATATAAAATCCACCCCAATGTGTCAGTTCAATTTCTTGCTCATAGTCAGCAACAGAACTTAGGATCTTTCTGACAAGTTAGCAGTGGCTTGCGAAGGTCCGTAGACCTGGAGTTCATATCATCCGTTCGAACCTGAGATTGATGAGCTTGGAATGTGCCCAAGTGGTATCATGAGCCATATTATATACATATGAGTTGAGGGAATTCCATTGATACAAACCCTGTACAAACAGCGGTCAATCAACTCCGCGGTCAAAGAATGACCGGCTTTTATTCACGGTAATAGAGATAAAGAACACCAGATGTTTTCTTCACCGGATACATCCATTGGCTCTTCGGCGAACCAACCATTGTCCAGGATAAAGATCTTGACATAAACAAGGGTTTATAGACCGACAAAGCGGGGTGAAGTTGACATTTCGTTAACTTAAGGATTTAACTAGCCGATAACTATAAAGATTGTCTTGATAAAGATCCTAGTTAGGAAGGTAACTTCAAATATCTTGAGCGGGGGATCGATGTGGAGACTTCGGCCAGCACTTCTAGGCTCCTAGATCGAATGTAATTGATAGACAACCAAGGAAATGCATGATATACTCGTATCTTGTCAAAGTTGGCCGAACTAATTGATGTTGTAGAAGTGTAGATCTTGGCAGAATTGAAGATGTATAAGGCAGGCCAATTCTCTTGTGGGTGGCTTCTGAGTTGAGTCTGTCAATCCAGCGAGCATCAAGAACGACGCTTCAAGTGGCGTAATAGAGTATTCATTACTAACTATACTGATAATACCGGTATCTCTTTGCCAGCATGGTCTACTTAGCCCAGGCGAAAGGCCTCGCGGCCGTTGTCTACGGCTTGGCTCTACTCGCTGCGCCAGTATCATCATCACAAACTTCACTTGGCCCCCGCGCAAAGAAGAATGCAACAAGTCCCTACACAGAAACAGTCTCCAAGTTCGTCGACTCTCTAGACAAAGAGCTGTGGTCAATCAACAAGAACATTCACGACAACCCAGAACTCGGATACAAAGAGTTCAAGGCCCACAAACTTCTCACATCGTACATGAAGAAGCAAAAAGGATGGAAAGTCACAGATACCGTCGGAGGAATTGACACTGCGTTCATGGCTGTGTTTGAAGGCTCTGGCGATGGTCCTGTTGTGAGCTTCAATGCGGAGTATGATGCTCTTGAGGGACTGGGCCATGCTTGTGGTCACAACCTGATTGCAACGGCGTCGCTAGGTGGTGCTTTGGCCGCTGCTGAGATTATGCGCGAGGAGAAGCTTGGGGGAAAGGTCATCCTTTTCGGCACACCAGCTGAAGAGTCGCTTGGTGGAAAGGTCAAGATGTTGGAGGCTGGTGTCTTCAAGAACGCTAAGATTGACATCTCTCTCATCTCACATCCCAGCAATGGTCCTGATACTCCATACATGCTGGCGCAGTCGACCGATCGCTTTGATGTCGAGTACACGGGCCGCGAAGCCCACGCTGCAGCCGGGCCTTGGGATGGCATCAACGCTCAAGACGCCCTCCTCCTCGCCAACAGTGCCTTGTCCTACATGCGTCAACAAATGCGGACAACCGATCGCGTCCACGGTATCATCCACTCAGCAGGAAGCCGCATCAATGTCATTCCCGCCGACGCATCAGGAAGCTACCAGCTCCGCTCCGCTAACGAAGAGCAGCTTGAAGCGCTCTCAGACAAGGTGTACAATTGCTTCAAAGCTGGAGCCATCGGCACAGGAGCAAAGATGAACTTCACCATGCGTCCATACGGCTACGCCAACATGAACAATAACGATGGTCTCGCCGCATCTTACACTCGATGGTTTGAGGAGCTGGGTGGGGATCTTCCCGACGCTGATGTCGACAAGATGAGAAGTCCCGGTGGCTCTACAGACCAGGGAAACATTAGCCAGGACTTCCCGACTATTTCGCCTATGTTCCAGATCACGTTCCAAAATGGCACGGTGCCCAAGGAAGGTCCTCATACCGCGCCCTTTGAGGTCGCTGCTGGAAGTAAGGCTGCATTTGAGAAGTCGCTCATGGTTGCTAAGAGCCTTGCGGGTGTCGCGGTCGATATGCTGACGGTTGATGGGCTATTGGACGAGATTAAGGATGAGTTCAAGAAGTCCAAGAAGTCCTCCGGTCGACGAAGAAGATGAAAGTTGTTGCCGTGTTAAGGCACCGGCTGGAATCATGCAGACAAATGCTACTGCAGTTACACGACCTGGAAGTCATTAAGCTGTATATTAACCAGTTGAGACATATATAACGAAATAAATATATAGAATAAGCAATAAGTGCGGTATGCCATTAATAGTGTTGGTGATTATACAACTGTCTCTATCTTACATCTACAAACGCCTGCCACATCAATCATCACCACGTAACTCATGCCGCGCCTTATTTATATACCAGGGAGACCAACAAGCTGTCTCACACCGGGCACAAAGCGAGGTACAATATATACGGCGTAGAACGCTATACCAGCGGTCAAGAGTCCCGTAAACTGTCTATCGTTAGTCATTGGTACTAAAAGACGGGCGTATGTTTGACTTACCTTCTCAAACCAGGTATGGAAGTAAATGGCTGTCATCAACAACATCCAAGAACTCAAGCCCATGACTCCAACAGCAAACTTGCCACCGAGTCCCAGAACAGGCTGCGCTGCGCCTTCGCCCATAGCGTGATCAGCCTCCACGTTGGCACTCTTAAGTGCGCCATCGTTCATGACAACACATCGCTCCTCGTTTCGCTTTCCAGACCATCGCAATATAGCCCAGCCAACTTCCTGCATGAGGAACGCGGTACCGAGAGTAAGGAGGAAGACATGACCCGATATGTCATGACCACCCTTCCACTTTCCACCAGCAGCCTTGCATGCAACTGCCGTGACCTTGTCCCCGACAGTGTCAGCGCCGAACTCGATTTCCCTCTTAGCAAGCTCGCAGCGACCGCCTGTCCATCGGAAACCTCGATCGATCAGAGCAGGACCAAAGCACCACTGGGTAACAAGGAACCACATAGACGTAACAGCGAACCATCGGAAAATCGCACGGGCACGTCGCTCAATGTTGGCGGTGCTGGGGTGGGTAAACACGAAAGTGAAGAAAGCAACGGTAATCCAGGCCCAGCCTCTCTTGACGAACAACACATTGAACAGGTTGGATTTGCGCGCAAAGTAGCTTGGTGAATAGCTCGGGTCTTGCAGGTGCGCTTGCGCGACGGGATCGTATGGGGAGGCGCGCGTCTGGGGCGAGATGATAGAGAAGATAGTGCCGAAAACCAGCATTGCTGGGAAGACCACCAGACCAGCTCTTTCAAGGGGCGTCGGAAGGAATGGCGAGGTGCGCGGTGTCGCAGTAGTTCGTGACTCCATAACTGTTATGTTCTCTTCAGGGGCCGCCTTTGCGGCACGACGGGTGGTAACCATTCTAAAGCGGTCGCAAACAAATCGATATTGAGTGATACGGATGTCCAAAGCATTAGAATAGCGCAATGGAGAGGGAGAACAGATCAAGACAGGTGGCGCCTGCCGGAATGGCTTTGTTGGTGTTTTTGATGGCTCAGGTAATGACGTCTACGCACTGGCGCTAATAGTGGGCTGTCGCCAAGGAAGCCCTGACAGATCGACAGCGGGTCCCCGAACGGAAAAAGGAAGGTTCCGTTTTTGGTACGGAATTATTACGTAGAGCGGGGTGAAATCATAACCTCATCATTTCT
Source organism: Fusarium sp. MBC 364 (assembly GCA_030777805.1). Lineage (NCBI taxonomy): Eukaryota > Fungi > Ascomycota > Sordariomycetes > Hypocreales > Nectriaceae > Fusarium > Fusarium sp. MBC 364. The sequence continues at coordinate 1,892 of JAPFSC010000239.1, read as the reverse complement.
TTCCTACATAGTACATCAAATGCGACAGCATACATACGACGATGCCTTCGAATTTTTTGTCTATAATCAAGTGACTATGGAGACCGTCGAACGCTATTTCACGGCTTTGATGGCTCACGTCACATGAAATGCCACGCGCATGCCTTACCCCGACGCGCCCGAGACCTTCGCTTGCATTGGACCGCGCCCTGCTCCAGCCTTTTAACGTTTAGACGAACACGACCGACCATACCTTTATTAATCCAACTTGCACTCCATGTCCTTGAGAAGGGGTCGAGTGGTATCCGCTCTCTTACCAATGGCCTATGACCACCGTACCTAAAAATCTCTTGAACCCGCTCCTATGACTTCTTTCTCCCGCTGCCCGCTGCTTGCCTTTTGCTGGTCACGACTATCTCTTCTTTCTGAGGGCATTCTCTACGACCTTCTTTTTTCCTGGCCTCTTTTCGGCCATTTCCCACGACGTTCAACCCCCCCGATCGATGGCATACAACGAAAATCGAGCTCTCGACAACGGCAACATTGAGATAGGATTTACTGGCATTGTTTTTCTTTACCGCGGACCGTCTACGATGCTGTGTTGTGCTGTGGTGCACGACCTCGAGCTTTGTCGCATACCTATGTGTATGCCCAAACAAGACACATCATCCTCGACGTATCCGTCCCTAATAACCTAAGAACTCTACTATCCGAACCTAAAACCTCTTTCACCCAATGCTCCACTCTTTGTTTTTCCTCTTCCCTCCCTTATTCGGATACTAAGATGTACGGCCCTTATCTACGAGAAGGGCAAGGAGAAGGAGAAGAAGAAGAAGAACGACGATAAGATGGGGGAGGCTCCTCTTGAGCAGCAGCAGCTCCTCGTCGGCCCAGTGCACTCTTTCGCCGCCCACTCTGCAGCTGAGTGAAAAATAAGGGGTGAAGAAGGAGACGAACATCGCCTACCGCTTCCAAGGTGAGACCAACTAAGCGAACTGCCGCGAACATAGGAAATTACGAATTGATACTTGGATACGAGGCATATCAGTCGCTAAGCAGGTAGGTCACAGGAGAATTATTCTCTAGGGCTCAGGCTACCAACAAAGTAGCCTAAGTGATAGTCTAAGCTATCATAAAGTCACCAAATTATTTTATCTCTTATGCTCTCGGTGGCCAATTCTTCAGACACCCTGACGACCAAGCTATCAACAAGTGTTGACTTCTTGTCCCATAGTCGTTTTGACAGGAGTGTACGCTATAGCGTTACTGTTGTCCAGTCCACGTAGTATCGATACGGATCGTTGAGTTTAACTCGGGTACCTTTGAAGCGAGGGATGGTCAAGCGGGAATCTGTACCTACTATGTAATAAATAACCTATAAATTCTTCTGTCCGAACCTCAAACCTCTCTCACCCCAATTGGCTTCCCCCTCGCTTTTTGCCATTGGTTCAGCTTCGAAGCTGTCATGGCCGAGCCATTTCGTTTTGTCATTTGAAGTGGTCTCCGATCCAGAATCTCATCCTCCTTTCTTGGTTCTCACAGAGATACGAGCTTGGTCAGAAATGCAGATCATGTCAAGGCAGGAAGTCACAATATGAAGAAGTGCGAAAGCTGGTAGATCTCGTTGAACGTCTTGATTATCCCTTGATCATTCATATCCCTTGTGTAGAAAAAAGAAAACAAGAAACCGCAATTCTTCTAGACACCCGGCAACATCTCGTCTTGGCGGCCGCGGGCGGTGTCCCTTTTTTCCTCCCCTTTTGGTCCCCTTTTTTTTTCCTTTTCTTTCTTCTTTTCCTTCTAGCGGTAGGCCAAGGGGAGCGGAGGGGGAGGCGGCTCGCCACAGCGGCGAGAGGCTGCTGCATCTGTTGTTGCTGTTGCTGCTGTTGTTGCTGTTGCTGCTGTTGCTGCTG